>APFE030109161.1:51334-70440 GCA_000404065.3 Pinus taeda | reverse complement strand
TACTCAAAATGTCAAGTGTACAAGGATGATTTTATATCTAATGGAAGATAATAAAAAAAAGTCAAAATGTTGATTTTAAACCTCTTCCTCCACATTTTTTGTTATAGTTGGAAAATTCAGCAAGTCATAATAAGAATCAATATCTTTTCATGTTTCTATCACTTTTAACTATGCTTGTTGTCTTCATCACTATTGCGGTTGGGTTCTTGCATGTGGGGCACACCCATGAAGACATAGATGGGGCCTACATAACAATGTCTTCTAACCTAAAAAGTAAAGATATTTATTCTTTATCTTAAATGATGGATACATATTGCATAATTGAATAAAATCGAGTTTTTCCACCTACACTTATTGACAAGTTATATGACTTCAAAAGTTTTCTTAATGGATACATCAAGAAGGGAAAAAGTGCACTAGTTGGACATCTTAATGTCCAATACTTCCAATTTCTTGTACTCAATGATGTTCGAGTACTAAGGTAAAAAGAATCAATTAGAGATATTAAGTGGTCGAAACTAGTTGAGTTATGGAATATAGATGATGAAGGTCAAATTATAATTCCCACAGGGAAGCCATCTTTCTTAGCTTCCAAAGAGAATGATGTATATTTAAAAGAACTAAAGGAAGGGATAACATCATACATAAAAATGTGGAAAGACACTATTGGGAATGAGGATTCACCAATTGTTACCGAGGAATGGAAAAATAAAGTAGTGTATTGGGAAAGAATTCTTGATACATTAGATGGAATCTATAATGATCATAGAATAATAAATGGAAGTGATTCATCTTCTGAGGATTTCTGGCCCAAGACAGGGCACATTGTTGATGTTGATCGTAATGCACTCCAAGTAATATCAATTATTATGGATGGAGATTTTGATAATGTGATAGATGAACCAGTATATGTTGGACCCAAATGAAACAAGCCAAAGCCAACATTCAATCTGATGATTGATGTTGAAAAGGAAAGATGTTGCTAGTTAGATCAAGAGATGAGGATGCAGGAGAGATGATTTGGATGGAAAAATCCTTCTAAGATATCTTTACGAATAATGAAAGTGAGAATCTTCATGTAAAGGTTGACTGGTGGAAGCCTCTGCTAGGGAAATACAACGGAATTTTTTTAGAGCAATATTGGGTACCAAATCCTAATGACATAGAACTTGGCTCTATTCCAATTAATACCATAATGTGGGCATGGATTCCAAAGAAAAAACATTGCAAGAATACCAAGATAAATAAATATGGTGTGGAAGCCATTCTTGATCTACTTGAGCGAATATCTTAAGATTAGGTTTATATGATTCATGAATGTAATTTTTTTAAGGATATATTAATATACATTTAGACACACTTTTCAATATTTGTTGTATATCAAATATTCTCTTCATATTATTTTTGGAGGAGTTTTATATTATTTAATATTTCCATGTAATCATGTGTTGATACAAATTACATGACAGTGCCATAAAATATTTAAGTTTCCATAAACTATTTAAGCTTTCAAAGCTTTATTTGACTAACATGACTTGTCACCATATCAAATATGCATAATCATATTCAATAATTCACTTAAAAACATATTCTAAACTTGGTCTATTAAAACAGTAGTGGAGTACCTAATTAGTATTTTATTTAATATAAACCATTTAAACACTTAATTAATAAATGGTAGACACTTGTAATAATGTTTGAAGTGAGTTTTCCTTAATATTCCTTATTATAATTGATATAAATCAAATTTGTGATTTTGTTGCACTCTAATTAATAAAAAAAATATTTTGATCATTGAACAATAGAACTAGAATTATAAAATATTTCCTCTTATAGATTTTGAAGTGGTGCCAACATTGTACTAGTATAATAAATTTGTACTCAACCTAGGAAAAGTAGTTAGTGCCAATTTAAAATGGTCAATAATAGTAAGAAAGAAAATATTAATATATTGTTAAATAACTTTATAGGTAAGAATCTTTTTACAAAATCTATTATTCATGAGTCAAATTTAATACATAAAAATAAATATAGATATTAATGATAATAGAAATAATGTAAGGAATCTAATTTTTAGATTAATACCAATATAATATTTTCAATATAATATCCTTAAACACTACGGGAATAAAAACTAAACATTTGTAATAAATAGTTTAGTCAATTTTCTCTTTGTCCTCTTGTATTTGAAAATAATCAAATTGCACTACTTTGTTAATATTCTAATTCATGATTGATTTTGATCATTAAAATGATTAGTAATTGAGTCGAGAGGCTCATTCTACAACCCAGTATGAGGGGATGTGTAAGTTTGTTTGTTCATTTGTGCCCCTTTAAAATCAAAATTATGTTCTAAATAGAAAAAAAAAATGAATATGTTGTAAAGTAATTAGAAATAAAAATTGTGTGAATTAGATGTCTAAAACTTATACTTTTCAAAAATATTTTCACCTATAAAATTCAATAAACTATTTAAGATCTATGTTAACTAATTTATGTAAATATCAACTTCATATATATATATATATATATATATATATATAATATATATATATATATATTATATATCTAATGGCTAAATTTTTTGTTTGGTCTTATATATACTCTATTTGGCATTCAAAAATATAGTTTGAACAATGAAAAATAACACATTGTATTTTGCACTCTAAAAATGTTTGCACGTGAAGAAATTTGATCCCTACATCCACACTTAAGATGGATATATGATGGTATATATTGGACACATTACTATGATCATTTGTCATTAAATAACTTTATACTTAATATATATGTATTGGATATTAATCTATTATTCATTAAGTAAGCCTCAATCAACTTATTTTTTAACATAAAAGTACAAATAATAAATAATAAATAAATTATGCTACTACTCGCATTCAACATTTAATTTGGTCCTAAAAAAATATTTTCTCCTCAACTCTAAAATGGTGCAAACTTCCTACAACAGTATATAATGATGATGGTGATAATGATGATTATCATCCACTAAGACCAAATGTGGTATATAAGAAGGCAAAACGATATTACTCAAAATTATTTTGACTTTCATTGTTATGCTTAAAAAGCATTAAAACAAGTGTTTCTAGATCATCATAATTTTGTTTAGTTAAAAGATCAAGAAGGTTGGTAGTGTCACAAATATTTTGAAATTGAAATCCAATATGAGTATAAACTGGATTATCTATGAGAGTTTTTTAATCTTCAACCAAGTTACTAGTGTTGCAAATGTGATAGACTTTTAAATTGTGCCAACATTGTCTTAGTAATAATCATAACTTAACAGATACATGACATTTACTGTATAGGATTATAATTAAATGTCTTAATAATAGTAAAATGCACATCATTATTTTCATAAAATAACCTTAACAAACTTATGTTTTAATACAAACCATAAAAATATTAAAATAGATAATGTAAGGAATCCAAGATTAAGATGTGAAAGATTTTATTTTGCAATTTTATATAAATTTGGTTTATAAAGTTTATCATGATAATGTTTACACAAAAAATGGTGAATATATAGATTAAAATTAGTGAACTAAGTGACTTTTTAATTCCTCATTTTGAAAAAACTTAATCTAGTTAAAGTTCTAAATTCTAGATCCACTAACTACTTCCAAATTTAATGAAATATGTGTTCTTTGCTTTTGCAAACTTTGACACATCTACAGATATATTGCACAATTTGTCCTGATAATTCGCTAATGGAATCAATTTTCCATTAGAGTTTCTGAGATCTGGAAGTCCCTTTTCATGCAATAAAGAAAACTTTCTATTGAATCTTTACACTTATAGCTCTAGCTCTTTACATTTGTTCTCCAACTACACCATCGGATTGTTTTTAGTCAAATCTCTTTTGACTTCAATCAGTGTTTTTGTGTTATCTTGGATGTTTAGTTCTTCAAGTTCTTCTCTAGTTTTAGAGTTCAACACTTTGATGATGTTCTATGTTTCTTTTGGCATATGCCCAATGCCCACTTTAGTTTTCTCTACTACTTCTTTGACTCTCTACATGATCCAAGATATTTTTACTTACATATGCATTAGAATTACATATAATAGATTTAATTAACCATGGAACTTAAAAGCATGTAAACAATGTAGAAATAATCAGAAGAACAAAAAAATCATGACACAATGATTTGAGTATGGAGTTTATCCAATTTGGACTACGTCTCGAAGCCTTACTCAATAGTTGGAGGCCTTCATTCATTAAGTGGCATAAAAAGAGATAAAAGTAAAAGAAACATTCTTTACAATCCTTATAACCCCAAGCTAGAATATGGACAAATAATGGAGATCCTAACTTTAGAAACAGACAAAACCACTAAAATCCTAGAAAAAAATCATGCAAAAACACCTATCGAAACACCCAATTTGGGTAATCAGACCTTCTGCAACTTCTTGGAACCTCTTTGCTACTCAAGGCAAGGTCTCGGCCTACTGCTAGGGTCAAGGTATATTGTACAATACTTTTGAACTATTTTTTTGATCCTCTCTACCTTCTTCTGACACAAAAATGGCCTTTTATAAACATGGGGGTAATCACTCAATACCCGGGCAGCTCAAACAATAGACCAAGTTAAGTGAGTGGGCATATTCCACAGAGGTTCTTAGGCCCCTGAATAGTATGTGGCAACAACCCTTAAAAACATGGAAAAATTATTTTAACTTTGTGTTTAAACCAGCGGCAAGACTATCGATGTTTCCAACCATCGACGGACAATCCCAGGCCCAAACAACAGGCACTCTGCGATATGGCGGACCTGATGAGAATATAAGACATGATATAACATATCGCATCCGAGGGACCCCATCGCAATCACAATCGATGGAAGACCCACACTCTATGATGATTATGGACTCGCCAAGATAATATAATGTAGTTTATAAATTATCACATCCGGACCCTCCCTGCAAATTGTAATCGGCAGGGTCCATCGGTAACATGTATATCGGCATGGTACTTGTGTGATATGTGATTGTGATTATATCACATCGCAACCTGGCTTCATCAGGGGCCAATTCTTAAGTACTCATTCCTCCTCCGACTTGTGAAATGCGATATCGCAATCGTAGTCGAGATACTGCCGGGACAGATTCTCCTTAAGTCGAGACCTTTTTTTCTGCGATAAGTGAAATGTGGGACCAATGGAATCCTGCCACATGGCACTTCCCAATTCACTGAGAGTGTCTGCCATGTCACTCCTCTTGCCACCTAGACAAGTCAAACATCAACTTTGACTTACTCTAACTTCTTCATATGAACTCAGATTTGAGTGACATCTGCACCATTGGAATCAAGATGACCAACACTTCAATCTGATGCTAAGTTTATCCAAATTATGCCACTTCATGTTTTGAGCCTTTTACCATGCCATTGGTACTTTCCTGAAGATCCACATGGATCAATCCTCTAGGATCCTCTTGGATCAATCCTCTAGGATCCTCCTGGATTAATCATCCCCGCTAAGAGCTTTTGGACCACCAAAAGAATTTTCGGTCAATTGGTAAGTGAGGAAACTGCTCCCTCATTTTTCCCTTCTCCACCCATCAAGCTTTACTTGGATGCAGTCTTTTGAATCCAACATGGATTTACTCCACATCTCCTCGTTGTGAAGTTCTGGTTTTCCAGTCGAGTATGATATCTTTGGGAAACTTATCTAGATGCTTTGGTGCAAAGTCATCCACTGTAGGAATTTGTGCATCGTCCTTGGTATCCATAACTAATGGAGGTTCATAAATCTTCAGGTTTTCTACATTTACCACTGAGTCCATCTGCATATAAGCAGGGAATTCAAGATGAAAATAATTTTCTCCAATCTTTTCCAATATGGTGAAGGGAACATATCAGATGGGTCTCAACTTCTTCCCTTCTCCCTTCATTCTATCCTTGTTGATATGGAGTTATACCTTGTCCCCAAATTGAAACTGATGGTCAAGTTGGTGCTTATCATGTTGATATTTATACCAAGATCGACTCTTCTCCAACTGCTCCTGCACTTCCTGATGAATCACTTGTATCCGTTGAATGAAATTTTTTGGTTTTCCCCTATCATCTCGTCCATTTCTCTCATCCTCTTTCCCAAAGACCATTTCCAAGGGATCTCTAGGTAGATAGCCGAAACATGTCTCAAATGGTGAGCTCTGTGTAGATGAATGTGCTACTTGATTGTATGCATGCTACACATAAGGAAGTTGTTCATCCCACAGCTTGGGATTTTTCCCACAATAGCCTTGCAACAAGTGTATCATGGTGCAGTTGACAACCTCTCTCTGTCCAGCGGTCTGTGGATGAAATGTCATACTTCTTTTCAGCTTAGTTTCCATCATTCTCCACAATCTGGACCAAAAATTTCCAAGAAAGCAAGAGCCTCGATCTGACACATAGATGTGGGAAACCCAAAATGTACCCAAACATGCTGAAAAAAAGAAGAAAAGAAGCCTGCTTAGCAGTGAACTACTTTTTACAAGGAATTAAAATACACATTTTATTAAACCAATCCAAAATGACTTAAAAGTAGTTGTGACCTTTCCTAGACATAGGAAAACTTCCTACAAAGTCTGTGGACACACTTTCCCATGGTCGACTCAGAATAGGGAGTGGTGTGTAGAGCCCAATTTTCCTATTGGAGGGCTTTGAAATAGAACACAACACACGGCCCTTTACAAAGCGAGCCACAATGTTTTTCATATGAGGCCAAAAGAAAAAGCTCTACAAATGACATAAATTTTTCTAAATTCCAAAATGACCAGACACCAGAGAGGTATGAGGCTCACTGATTACATGAAAACTTTCATAACAAGTATGCATAGTTTACCATGGTGGTACAATATATTTCCCTTCAAGTAATAATTGTCCACCTATGATCCACGAGTTAGTTTTTCATAGATTTCTTTAAAATCAATATCATTAGCATATTGTTCAGCATAACTTTCTAATGATAAACAAACATTTTGCAAAACTACAGATGCAAAAATAGGAAGGCGAGAAAGCACATATACTACTTTGTTTTTGGCGCCCTTCTTGTATCTTATCACCAAATGAAACTGTTGCAGGAATCCCATCCATCTGAACTAACAGGCTCGTTGAAGCTTGGTCTATGACTGAATATACTAGAAGGGTTGATGATCCGTATGGAATATGGTCTCCTTGCCGATCATATAATGTTTCCACTTATTTACACTTTGGACCAAGGTGTACAACTCCCTATCATATGTGGGATAATTCAAAAAATCCTAGGAGAAAGTCTCTGAATGGTAACATACATGCTTTCTTTGTTGCATCAATACAGCGCCCATCGCATATCCACTGACATATGTTTCTATTTCAAAAGGCTACTGAAGGTCAGGTAAGGCTAGTACTAGTGTTGTGTTGGTCTTCTCTTTCAGTATGTCGAAGGGTTTTTGTTATTTTTCTCCACACTAAAAGGCCTGCTTCACACGAGTCAAGGCGTACAAGGGGGCTACGATAATGGAGAAGTTCACAATGAACCTTCTCCAATATTGTACCATGCCCAAAAAAACTTCAAACCTCTATAACATTCGTGGGCTCAGGCCAATTCATAATCGCTTCCACTTTAGAGGGATCTATATTCAATTGTCCATTACTAACAATGTGGCCTAAATAAATCATAGAAGTCTTCCCAAACTCACACTTTGATAGTTTCAAATACAACTTTTCACTTTTTAGAACATCAAGCACTTTCTTTAGATGGCACACATGTTCATCCCATGTCCTATTGTACAAAATAATATCATCGAGATATACAAGAACAAAATGATCAAGAAAATTCCTAATAAATCATTCATTACCCTCATAAACGTGGCTAAAGCATTGCATAGTCCGAATGGCATCACCATCCATTCGAGCAACCCATGCTTGGTTTTGAACATAGTCTTCCAAACGTCTTGCTTTGCAATTCTAAATTGGTGATAACCACTACGTAAATCCAGCTTTGTAAAATAAACAACATTTTTCAACTTATCTAACAATTCATCAACATGAGGGAGAGGGTATTGATTCTTCACCGTGATATTTTTCAGCGCCCTGTAATCTACGCACATTCTTCATGTGTCATCTTTCTTGGGCACCAACACGATCGATGAGCTAGAAGGAGAAGAACTCGATATGATGGCTCCATGATTTAATAGTTCCTGCACCTATTTCTTGATCTCCTCCATCTCGATAGAAGCCATCATGTATAGTGTACATGCCAACATTTGGTAAAGGAGCATCCTCTTGTAAATCGATCTCATGTTGGATTTCCCCTTTAGTGGGAAATCCTCTCGATTCCTGAAACAATCCATCATAATTAGAAAAAATTTCAAATAATTCTTTCTTATGATTAGGATTACAGCCTTTGAAAGCATCATCCATCTCAGCCTCTTTCGATCTCACTATCATGAGCATGCACCCTTTGTTGCAATTAACCATTCGTTTAATCTGTCCTGCACTTACAAGGGTAGCATTAATTTTTGTATGATGAGCTCTAACTATCTACTCTACCCCATCCTTTGTGAGGTGGTATTTGTTTTCATGCCGAAAGAAAACAACCTTTCTGTCATATAGATATGGGCTTCCCAAGATGATTCCACATATGTCCAAAGGAACTACATATAACTTTCCCTCATCAACTAATTTAGAAGCAATAACAAATATGGCCCTACACGGCTTGGTGACCTACAATTTGGCTTTATCGCTTACCCAACCAAGTGGGTATGGACTTGGATGAGGCTTAGTTTCAATGCCTAACTTTTTCACTAAGGACTCTGAGATTAAGTTTGCTTGGGAACCTAAATAAAACAGAGTTTCCACCTTTCTATGTTTCATGAAAAATCTAATATGGAATAAATCAATTATCTTCCGCTCATTACTTACAGGTTCATTCAAATAACTAGTACTTGCAACCAAATCAAAACTAGCATTAATAGAAAGAGTTCCTCTTGCACCCACGAATGTGATCAATGTCTCATTGTCGGAATCTGATCCAAGGTCCCATGTTGTTTCCATTGTCTTTTTATTCCCCTCTGAACGACCAAACCTCTTCATTCTCAACTCCGGATGCAGCTTCTAGCAGTGGTTCTAGTCATGACCATCTTTCTTGAAATGAGTGCAAGACAATGTTTCTCCATCCCCTTTCTTGGTTCCAATAGTCTTCTTATGCTTCCCTTTTCATTTCTTCTGGAATTTTCCATGCTGACATTTGAACGATGTCTTCTTGGCTTGCTCATATATGTCATTCTTGCCTCGTCATTCAAGATGAATAGCCTTTACACTGGCCGCATCAATCTAGGCTAGAACAATAATAGTGAGTGTCTTATGTAACTATGTAGTGCACCAACATACTTAGTTATAGTCTCGAGTGAATCTAATGAGATGCACAGATTCAATGCTTGTTTCCGAAATTCTTCAGTGACACTTTGCACATTCTAACCCTTACATTTCCTTAGATATTGTCATTCCATAAGTGCCTTTTGTTTATAACCCAAAGGGTAAAATTGGTCTTTCAATGGAGAAATAAAACTATAGCCAGAGGATAAAAGGTTACCTGACTTTGTGCTTCCCTTCTGCAACTTTCTTTCCCATCAAATGAGAGAAGTGTCACTTAGACGAAGAGATGCTAATTGGACATTCGCCTCATCTTCTTTGATCTACTAGTTCCAACAATAAACCTCTATCTGTCTTATCCAGTTATTAAGTTTTTTTGCACTACACTCTCCATTGTACATGGGTAGGTCAAACTTTATGTCTAACTTGAAGAACAATTTCTTAGATATATGTGTTAGTGTCAGTCTTTTCATACTTCCATCAGGGATCAAAATCTGCTCTTTTGCAGTTTCATTGTAGGAGTCCCATACTGTAAATTTTTCATCACTCCATTAGGTCATGATATATGTATCCACTGATGGTTTTTTTCTCTTCAGCTCGTCCCTCATAGACTGTATTGGCTGATCCTCCTTCATATTGTTTTCAATCATGGTTCATAAAACAATATGCAACCCATTTCATTAGGTCCTAGGGTTTGATTTCATTAGGTCTAGGGTTTCATTACCATGATCAAGAAACTAATTTTCAAATGCTAATAAAGGTCAGCAAGGGTATGAGGATGATAAATAAATCAAACATAATGGCTTGGAAGTCATAGCCTACTGAAAATATTATTTTTGTAAACTAATTTAATTTTCACCTCAAAAACATGTTTTTGAGGTGAAAACAAAGTATTTTGAATTTGTTTATATTTCTTATCTAATTTTAAGTTTTTATATATAAAAATGGATCCCAGCTGCACCTAAGAACTTCTCCTTGCTGCATGACAAAGACACTGCAAAATAAATCAAGTCAGTTTGAGCATTTATCCACTTGCAAAGACACAATGAGAAAATGCACTAAAATACAGTGTTTTGAAGAAAGACAAGAAACATTAGAAAGTGGGTTTTTCAAAGTGAAAAATCAAATGTACTCCTATTTAAACTCTCATATTCCATTTTCAAAAAATCATTATGTCATCTAACAAGCAAAGAGCCAAAAGTAAGAAGAAGAGGTGAATTTCAGTGAGTTTGGGCAAAAGGAAGTTTGGCGCTACGCGTTGGTTGAGAGGTGCTGCACTTCTGGGAAAAACAGGTTGGCATTGCGCATAGGAGAGAAGGCGCTATGCGTAGAGCCAGGTGTTGTGTGTCTGGAAACATTATGTAGTTCAAATTAACACAGGCACTATGCGTATAGCTAGGCGTTGCGCGTCTGGGCAAAGGCGCTGCCGTGAGCAGCAAGCCTCCAAACCCTCCATAACTTCAAAAAAATCATGAAATTATCTGCTCTTTTCCTCTTTCCAAGTAAGTCACCCTCCTCTCCTTCATTTTTGCTTGAACATGAAAGTCACAAGAGCCATTCTTCATGATTAAAATTAAACCCTAGTTTTCTCTATTTTACAAAACCCTAAACGTCTTTGTTCTTTTCCCATCACCTATCATTAGAGATAGAAAACCCCTCTTTACATCACTACCGGTCCCCTCATCTATATTCCTTCATTATATCCCTCATCCTAAAACTCCCATCCCTCACTCTCATAATCTACCCTTCATTGTCTAATCTACCCTAGTACATCCCTTCACTCCTAAAAGATTCCCATTCACTCCCTTTATCCCTTCCTAGTAGTGTGCCACCAAACAACTTGCAAACATGGATAGATAAGACTATGATTACAAGCAGGAAAACACAGCTAGTGACAGCTCAATAGACAAAGCTAGGCAGCACAAAAAACCTCATAAGGGAGGCAAAATTACAAGAGAAGAGCCATCAAACCTTAGGGAATTGCAGGCTTCTCAGTTGTTTGTTTCATGTTTTAGATATCATGGACGCTATGAATTTTGTGAACAAGTGGAGAGAGTCGAATACCACCCAAAGCTCACCAGACTCTTTATAGCTCATCTTCAAAACAAAAAAGTAACTCTTGCTGGGGTAACTTTCACAGTTTCACCATCCATCATTTCAGATGCCACTGGGATTCCTAATGTTGGTGAGAAATGGTATAAGGCCCAGGAACTTGATGAACATTATTATGAGCCTTACATTAGACCTCAGTACATAAATCAGGTGAAGAGGCTCTTGCCTTTCAAATTTCTTGAGAACAAGTATGTTCCCTTGATGAGAATCATCATCAAATATTTCACTTGTGAGGGCAGATTCTCGAGTTTGTACACTTATCACATCAAGGCCCTCATGCATTTTACTAGGGTGAAGATGTTAAACCTCCCATACTTTGTGTTCAAGAACATTGATAAGATGGCTTATCTGGTGTAGAAGAAGCCATACCCTCAGTAGATGAGCAACCTCTACCACTACTCCTTGATCAAAATTTGTGTTCTTCATCATCTCAGTCTCCTCAACATCCCTTGGGAGAAATTTACTACTCATGACATATTTAGGGGTCCTCAAATTCCTTCACCAGTGTCTCAAGAAGTAGGGGGACCTTCCAGTCAAATGGAAACGGGAGAAGAGATCAAGGATACAAGAACTATTGAGGTCCCAATTTACTTGACATATTAGAGAGGCACAAGGAGATTATTTACAGCTGCTAGGCAAGTGTTTTCTCAATGGAATGTGGAAGGGATCTTGCCTTCTTCATCAGTCCATAGGCAAATGCTAACTCCACAAGATGTGGAAGGGGTTTTGCCTTCTTCATCAAAAAAGCAGGTATAGGTACAACATTTGCATAGGGGAAAAGAAAAGATGCTAGATGATGATGAGGAGGAAAAGGACTTTGATTTGGCAGAACATGATGAGCCTGAGCAGCCTGACATTGAGATCATTGATTTAGAGGCTCAGGAGAGGGAAACAATAAAGGACATCATCATACAAGAAAAGGATGCTCAAATACAAGCTTTGATGGACAATCTAGAGAGGGCCAAGTATGTCATCACATACTTAGAGTAGGAAAATGAACATTTGAGTGACAAACAAGTCCTCATGGAGCTAGAAGTGCTCAAGGAAAAATGACAAAGTGACACAGAGACAATCAGATGATAAGGCACATGGCCTATTGTTACAGGACCTGGAACAAGATTTGCAACATGAGGATCATGAGAATCAAAACTAAGCTAAAGCAGGCCTTGGAAGGAAAAGAAGAGGCGGGTAGGCTTAGGATGTTGGCTGAAGCCTCCTTGGCTCATCAAAGAATGTGATGGTGGTGCTTCACACAAATTTTGGGCAAACTTTGTCATTTGCAAATTTTGAATTTTAATACACATGAAAACTGCCTGGTGGCACTGCGCTTTCCTTAAGGGCATTCAATGGAGGAATGACTTACATTTTTGGATTCAGGGAAGTGAGGACATGAACACTAGAAAGTTTCAAAAGTTTTGGAGTAGAACTGGTCCACCAAAAGGTCCAAAAACACCCTAAAAATGACCTTTCTGCCACTTTTTGGACACATAGAAGCAGTCTTGGGAGAATCAAAATTTGAGAGCACAAATGAGATCCAAATGCAGAAATTCTAGGTGTTCTAGAAAGTAAACTTGAATACCTTTCGAATGAGCTATCATCGGCTCATTTTGGATGATGAGAACACCTTCAAAAGGGACCTAAAAGTGACGCTATGCGTTGAGCCAGTGGCGCTACGTGTCTGAGCAAATTTTGCTTAGGATGCCTACTTTTCCAGTGTTTGACTATGATCGTGGATTCTCTCTCATGGTGGATTATTTACTATTGTAAATTATGTCATGTCTTGTAAATATTATGGTTAGAAAATTGTAGAGGGTAGATTCATTGCTTTAGGAGTTAGTTTGAAGTCAAATGAATCATTGTTTTACTTTTGGAGGCAAGTTGTTGATAATGCTTATATTCTTGTTCCTTGTTTAGTATCAGTTAGATCAGCTCCTCTTTTCATGGATTCGACCCCTGAGTTTAGAGTGAGTTTTTTTGCTGCCTATATCATGTGTTTTCTTAGTCATTTGTAGAATTTGGAATCACTTGGATGCTCAAAGCTTGATTATACATCATTGTAAGCAGTTTGGCGAGGAGATTAATAAGATTTGCAACTATTTTTATGGGATCCCTGTGGTATGGAGTTTTGGCACAGTTTCTTCTTTTGTAATCATTTGTTTACATGTTTTATGTATGCCATCATCCATTTCATTGCTTCTTATTGAATGTTATCAAGTTAGATATGTAGAATCCATTGTAACAATGCTCTATCTTGGGAAATCATTTAATATTTCATGTCTTCTACTATTTGAGAAGGATCCATGATTGTCACATGCCCTCCTTAGCTCCTCATTAGCCTTAAAAACCTCACACCATTAAGCCTAAAGTGCTAAAGCCTATTCCTACCTTGCCCCATACAACACCCTGCATTTCTGACCTAATTTCTCAGACCTAAACTACCCAGCTCCATTTGATCCAACGAAACATCAACAAAACCCAATCAAAACTCCCGTGCTACTATACCTAGCCTAAAGTCCATACCTAATCTAGTCCTCTCGACTAAGATTCTAAAAGAGAGAGCCCTCTCTCGGCCTTGTAGGGCTAGCTACAAGGTTAAGCTTGGTTTATGGTTACCCTCGAAGTCGCCTCCTTTCAACCTAAGGTAAATCTAGGTGATAACATTGGACATAGGTAATTCTATTATCCCATGTGCGTGGATGCTTTGAGTTTTACATACATAGAATGTGAACGATCATCCCTTTGACGAGCTCTGTTTGACCATCAATTTGGGGGTGGAAAGTCATGGACTTGGTGAGCTTGGTATCCAGCATCAACAAGAGACATGACCAAAATGTACTTAGGAACCTGTTATCCCGATCTGAGATAATGGATTGTGGGATCCAAAAATGTACCCACACTCATTCAAAGAACATCTTAGCAATGACTTCTACCATGATACTCTTCTTGTAGGCCACTAGAATGACCATATTACTGATAAGCCCCAAAAATGGGTAACTTATTGGGCTCATTTTGCCTATTATTCTCGATTAATCCACCATTCTTTATAGTTTTATGCATGCTTTTGAATATATTTATGTTAATTGAATGAATTAGAATAGTCACTTGACCACAAACTCTAATACGTGCTTATTCCATATTTTTGGACATCTTTTGGACCAAGGTCAAGCATTTATGAGCAAGTTGACAGCCAAATACGAAGGAACAAGGCTGAGGATTCATAGGAAGGGTGTTTCCAGCACTAAATGACCCCTTCCTTGAGTTCTCCACCATCAGCTCGGAGTTCAACAACCCACCAAAGATGATTTCAAGGGGCAGTCGAGTAGATTTTGTGATGTGGCTGATTAACTGCAGTTTTGAGTAGCCAAGCTCCTAAAGTTAAGGAGGGCTGTTGGGATGCTCGTGGTGCATAAGTAGGAAGCCTTCAAGTCTTCATATTTTAGCCATTGAACAATTGTTTTCGCACTTTAGTGCAGCTCTCCATTTTAGCTCATCTTTGAGCTTTTGCTGTAAACGGTTTTGTGACATGATTATTTTTTGAGTAATGGAGATAAATTTCACTTTGTACCAACTCTGAGCTTTCTTAGGAGGTTTTATCTCTTGGGGTTGCACCCAACCCAAGTGCCAATACCTCCTTTGTGTACTTTATGTGTCTTTGCTGCATTTTTGGAATAAATGTTGTTATTTAGGTTAAGATCTCGCTTTGCTACTTAGGTTGTTTTTGATGGTTAAAATAGCTTTTCATACTTCAGGGTGATTTGACAGTTTGGTAAAGGAAAAGATCTACAAAAAGGCCATCAATCAATCCTTGAACCCATCTCTCCCGCCTTGGGACCATGAGCTGAGATCAAGGCATACTTGCTGCCACAAAAACATTGTTTTTGCCTTTCCATGCAATTGCTAGTGTTAGATTTTTAGTTGGAAAAGTTGATACTAGTTGTACTTGCATGTTTAAGATCTATTCTTGCTATGTTTCCATAGTTATCTTGCATGATTTCTTGTCTATAAACTTTTGTTCATCATGTTTCTGTTTTTTAGGTCAGATTAGGTCAAAATAGCTAGAAATCTGGTTTTCCTAGTCTTTGTTCGATCAGTTTTGGAAAATAGTGTGCATAGTACTTGTAATACATCCATGCCTATCCTTCCTCCACCATAAAACCTGCTACAACCCCTAATCCAAGATTTCTTCTCTTCATTTGCCACACTTTTCCGATTTTCCCTAATTTCTACATTCTTGTGCAGCATTGCTCCCTCCATCCTTGAACAAATCCAACCACCTTAATCACTCCTTAGCTTCATTCACCAGGTCCTAGACCCCTTCACATCCTCATCCAACATCCATTTCCACTTTCCCATTGTTTTTTCACCATCAATGTTATGAAACCAGCTCAAGAAAAGATAGAAAAGATAGATCAACGACTTAGAATTCAGCCTCTTCGAGGGGGCAACCTCCTTTACATTACATAAATGAACAATTCTTGGATGATACAAATGACAAAACCTCCTTCTATATATAGGAGTCTAAGGAGTCACAATATAATCCAGCCGACCTAACAATAATAATATAAAGCCACAAAAATAATAATAGAGGGATTCTATGGGGCACAGAAATAACAATATGTGGGTAATAGGGGCACAACAATATAAATAAGGGGTATAAATACCATAGTAATGGGGTAATCACTAGTATTATAGGGACCCAACAATTATTTATTTTTGACTGATTTTGGTGAACTAGAAGGATATGAAAAAACAATGTAGGTAGAAACCAAAAGGAAGTGGGAGAAAGCCATGAAAGAAGAGATGGAATCCTTAGTACATAGCTATAATTTTGACTTAGTCAAGTGACCTGCAAATGAAACAACATTGTAGAATAAATGGGCTTACAACTTGAAGGAAGAAGTTGGAGGAAAAACAATGTAGAAGGCTAGACTTGTTGTGAAGGGGCTTGCATGAAAGAAAGTTACAAACTATGATGAATATTTTATCCTATTATTAAGACAACTTGAATCAAATTTATTTTAAGTCTAGTGGCAACAAAAGATATTCATCTTGAATAGTTGGATGTAAATATAACCTCTCTCCATGGGGATTTGAAGGAAGAGAGTTTTTTGTAGGAGCCACAAAGGTATGAGATGAAAGGGAAGGAAATTTTTTTGTGAAAGTTGACAAAGAGCTTGTATGGCTTAAAACAAGCTCCAAGAAAGTGGTACCTAAAATTTGATAGGTTTATGTTTGAATAAGGTTATGCTAGATGTCATTCTAACCACTGTGTTGATCTAATATTATATTGTTATTATATGTAGATGGTATGCTTGTTCTAATGTCTAACATGTAAGAAATAAATGTGCTTAAAATAAAATTGGCTAATCCATTTGCAATCAAGGATTTGGGTGTGCAAGGAAAATACTTGGTATGATAATAACTAGAGACAAGAAAAATCAGAAATTAACATTGACTCAGGGTGGCTACATAGAAAAGGTGTTGGAAATATTTAATATGCAGAATGAAAAGCTAGTTAGTACACCTTTGGCTAGAAATTTCAAAATAAGTAAAGAGATGTGTCCCAAGACTCATGAAGATATTGGTTATATGTCCAAAGTTTCATATGCGTTAGTAATTGGAAGCTTAATGTATGCAATGTTGTGCACAAGGCCTGATATTGCACATGTAGTGGGGGTTGTGAGCAAGTATATGAACAATCCAGGAAAAAATAATTAGATGGCAATGAAGTGGATTCTCAAGTATTTTAGAAGCACCACTAATAAAACATTATGTTTTGGAGGTACAAACACTATTTTATAGGGATATTTCAATTTAGATATGGTAGTTGATAGAGATAACATGTTTAGCACCATAGGGTGTGTGTTTATTGTAGGTGAAACAACATTCAGTTGGGTTTCTAAAATGCAAAGGATTGTTGGACTTTCAACAAAAAAAGATGAGTATGTTGCTACTACATAAGCTAGTAAAGAAATGATTTGACTACAAAGGTCAATGGATTAATTGGGAAAGAAGCAGGAAAATGGAAAATTACACAGTAATAACCAAAGTGCAATTCATCTTGAAAATAACTCAACATTTCATTCTAATATTAAACATATATAGCTCAGGTGCCATTTCATGTAGTCAATTTTGGAAGATGGGCAGTTGAAGTTGGAAAAGACATACATTAGCCAGAATTCTGTAGATATGTTAACACATGTAGTAATTGTTATCACTCAAGAGTTTTTCTTGGATGTGGGAGAAAACTATTAAGGTAACCTCAAACCACTTTGGGATTGAAATTTGGCTCTTCAATATAGAGAGAGATTTCTCCTCATCTCTACTACTCAAGGTCACTAATACACTTAGTGGCTAAATTTAACTTGTAAAAATCATGAATTTGGTTTGGAAAGAAAGAAAGAGGACCATTGGGCATGGAGTATCTGACAAAAACACTAACCATAGGTCACATGAATGGATCTAAACAAAGGTAAGGTTACTATTTCAAACATGATGAAAAAGAAGGGTATTTCATAAGATTTTGGCAAGATATCAACAGGCAATTTTATCTTCAGCTACAACTACATTTTTAGCTACGATTCAACTTCCAGATACAACATATTATCATATCATTTTATGATTAAACAAACAACACGTCAAATAAATTTCTACACAATGTATTTGATCTAAGTTAGAGATTTACATAGATATTTAGGACTTTTCAAAATAAAGTCTCCTAATGACATGGCTATAGTTTTGTAAGTATTCTACAAAATAGATGATGAAAGAGGATCAATGGTTCAAAAAAAATTGGAAACAAAAAAACCTTTGTGTATCATTGTAAACTTTGGAGATTAATATATTTTTCTATAAGTAGTGCTATATGTGTAGTTTTATAAATTCACGTGTGAATGGTTTCCTATATGTTTTTCTATTGTGTTTATTTTCTCCTTAGCTATTCATTTGACCATTAATATTCAGTATTTGGATAGAGATGAATGAATTAGAATTCATGTTGAATGCTCATATTCAAGTTATTTAAATACTTTTTTTTGCAACCTAAATGTCATTACTAAAATTACAATGCTTTGTTTCTGATGTTTATTTTTTGTAGTCTTCTACCATACCTTGATTTATACTTTATCTAATAAATCTCGATCTATATTTCATTTGTTTAGATCTGTTCATGTGACCTAGGATCAGAAGGAATTTATTTATGTCAGAGTCTTCATAAACAATGGTCCCATTTCCTTCTTTCCTAACCAAATTCATCATTGTTACAAGTTAAATATGGCCACTAAGTGTATTAGTGACCTTATACTATAGTGACCTTGAGTAGCATAGTTGAGGAGAAATCCTTCTCCATATTGAAGGGAAATATTTCAATGCCAAAGTTGTTTGACGTTACCCTAAGATTTTTCTCCCATAACTAAGAAAAACTCTTTAGTGATAATAGTAACTAAGGATAAATTGAGTTTAAATTGAGGCTTCTGTGATCCATATCAATTTATGAGAAAAAATATTTCGGCATAAATGATAAGATAGTACATTTGTCGATGTGTTTCGAACCAACGAATGTGGTTCATCATCATGACAAGTTGAAGAATCAGAACATGGCTATGTCATAAATAGGGAGATCATACTTTACCATAGTATG
>APFE030109161.1:39684-51324 GCA_000404065.3 Pinus taeda | reverse complement strand
GGATTCTATGGGGCACAGAAATAACAATATGTGGGTAATAGGGGCACAACAATATAAATAAGGGGTATAACTACAATAATAATGGGGTAATCACTAGTATTATAGGGACCCAACAATCAACCCTCCAAAATCCTCTTTCAGCTCTTCTTGTAGAACATCCTGTAGAACCCCTGTAGACTTCCTGTAGAAGTTCAGGTGAGCCGTTTTTCGAGATCTAATCACTATGAAACTCTCTAGAAGGTTTTTAGGGACCCCTTAGGCCCTCTTCTCACCTTCCCAACCTCCTGCAAGTGCCTACTCCATTTCCTTTTTCCAATCAACCTCTGCACAGTCAAAAATCGCTAAAGCACATGCATAATAATTCTGCAAAATTACTTAAAAATACAGAAAGATGTTTTTTTCCAGATTTTACTTCAGAAGTAGTTTAGTCACGTGCATTTTACCTTTTCAAGAGTTGATGGCATCCATTCCCACTTCTTTCATCTCTTTTCTTGCACCAGTAGGGTTAGTCAGTAAAATTAGGGTTTGCTAGGGTTTGCGTTTCTTTTCAGCTTTCAGCTTCTTTCTGCAAGTATACTAGCCTCCTTCGAGTTAGATTTCATCTATCATAGTTAAAATCTTCTTCTAAGATCTCATAGAAGTTGGCTTAAGCTCCTAGCAGAGTTGTGCCAGCTGATCAAGTGATAGCCTGCAGCAAGAGCTAGTACTTGTGCATATAGCACCGTCACTTCCAAGTTTGTTACGACAACCGGGTTGATAACAGTAAAGAAGGGAGTCCTAGGAGTTGTAGCATCATTGCTGCAATACTGGAGCCCACCATATTTTTGGTTCCATTGTCGGGGAAGCGTCAGAGTATTTGTGATTGCTGCTTTTCTTCTATTTTCTACTGCAACCTTCTGCTAAGTAGTTTATTTCAGAAAGAGTAGAGTAGTTGTTTCATTTCCATTCTGCAATTTCATTTCTGCAAAAATAGGCTAGACATTTCCTGCTTTCCTAGACTAGCATTTCAATTCTGCAAGTGTAGCTTAGCATTTCATTTCTGCAATTTCATTTCAGCAGCATAGATTAGTCATTTCCTGCTTTCATTTCAACTCTGCAATTTTCATTCCAGCAAAGTTTATTTTAGTTAGTTGTAATTTGTTGTTCAATCAATTTTAGTTTTGCAAATATAAGCGGAGAAAAACACAAAAATCAACCAAAAATATTTCATTTCATGCCTCGTAGGAACAGAGACAATTCAGGAAAATTCTTACCCAACACCCCCACCACATCACTGAGTCACCCTTCTCTCTTCTTCAGTGGCAGTAAACCTCCAGAGATACACAAAGATCCTCTAACAGAAGAAGAGAAAGAAAACATTCCTCCTGAGACCACGGCCGAACACAGGAACAACATAAGTGATGAGGACAGAATAGAAGGTGCCTTTCCCATCCGAGAGACCAATGGGGACACAAAAATAAAAAACATAAGTCCCTCAGCCTTACCTCGCTTCCATGGATTGACCACTGAAGACCCTGATACCTTCTTGTTTGAGTTTGTTTTCCTTTGTCGAAACTATGACTATGCAGAAGATGAGCAGAAGTTGAAACTCTTTCCCTCTACCCTCAAGGATGCAGCACTTCGCTAGTTCATGGGGTTACCTAGAAACAGTACCACAACTTGGGCTCAGATGCAACAAGCTTTTAACAACAAATAGAGGGATTACTCTAGGTCAAAGGAAACAAAGGGAGAAATCTTTCTGATGACCATGGGAAGCGATGAATCTTTAGAAGATTACGAATAAAGGTTCCAACTCAGTTATAAAAGGGCCAGGTGCACACTTGACGCTGAATCTCTAAAGCTGGTTCTGCTCCGAGGAATCCCTGAAGACCTTCTAGATACCCTCCATTTGCTAGTTGGAGGAGACATCTACCAACTACCTTATGATGACATAAAGATTGTGTTTAGAAACCATTCTAGGGCAGCTAGGAAAAGAGGTAGGGGGAATCAACTTTCAGTTAGTGCCACCTTCTCCAAACATGAGTTTGTAAATCAGATGGAAGACCTTAAAAGTGAGATGAGATAGACCATTGCCATGCAACTGGATACTTTCTGAATCCAACAAAAGAAAGAGCAAGCTGAGAGGGCTTTGGCCATCTTTTGTCCCAAATGTACAAGGAAACATCCTCGGAACGAGTGTCCATTGCACTTAGTAGAGGTATGTTTTGTTTGTGAGGAAGACCACCCTATAAACCAGTGCCCAACCTTACCTGGAATTAAATCTATGTACCAAGGGGCTGAAGGAGCCACTGAACTGCTCTACTTCCTAAACCAAATGAGGCCACATGGATTCATACCTTACCAGCAGGGGATGCAAGGGGCATCCCAGACTTATTACAATCCCAACCAATCCACTCACATATCTTCTTGAGGTTCCCCTGCTCATCTTTCTTGGTCTGTACCCCCTCCTTGGTCATATCCATCTCAATACCATACCAAACCTGCTGCTCATTCGTTTCATTCTCATGTTCAGTCCCAACCTCAGTGGAATACACCTCAATAGGGGTGGAGGTCCCAATACAACTCTCCTCCCGCCATTTTTCCTCCACAACCTGCTAAACCCCAACCACTACCTCCTGCTCCTCCGAGACAACCCCAGATGCCTGCCTAACCGAACCTGAACCCTAATAACAGACAGGCTCAACAGGTATATACTAGAGAGACAACATGCCCTACTTATGTTGTGGAGATTCAGGAGATCAACCTATGATCTGGGAAGGTCCTCCTAGATAGCCAACCTCCTCGTAAGGAGGATGAGGAAGAGAAACAGGAAAGTGAACCCAAAGCCATTCCACCCTTTCTTGAGAGACTAACTGGAACCACGTAACCAAAACCGGAAGGGACTGAACTTCTTGGTGAGCTTAAATAGTTATGTGTGAAAATACCACTTCTCCAGGCCATAAAAGATGTACCAATCTAAAAAAAATTGATTAAAGAGAAGTGTTTCAAGCACCCAGGTAGGTAGAAGAGAGATGCCCCAACTATCAATGTCATAGGACAATTGTCCGACTTAATGTTGGGACAAGTAATCTGTCCAAAATATCTGGACCCTTGGAGTCCTGTAATTGATGTCCACATCAATGGCACCATAATCCCCCACACCCCGATTGATCTAGGGGCTACCATTAATGTGATGACCAAGGACACTATGCTCAAACTCAACCTTCAGAGTTCCCTAAGAAAGACCTCGACAGTACTACAGTTAGGAGGCCGCTCCACCGTGACCCCCGAAGGGATTGTGGAAGATGTCATGGTCTCCATTGATTCTTGGGAGTACCCTGTGGACTTCTTGGTCCTTTAGCCAAAGGCAAAACTCACGTGATACCTGCTCATTCTGGGAAGGCCTTGGTTAGCTACCGCAAATACCTACATCAGTTGTCGAGCTGGGAGCATGACCATCAAGAATGGGCCTATGTCCTCCGGCCCAACCTCTGCTAGAACATGACTTAGCTCTCTGGTTGGAGGAGGAGGATGAGGATGAAGTCTACTCTGCTCTAGTGTGCACAGTTGAAACCACCAGGGGAAGTCCTCAAACTGAGGATGACCTTGTTGAGAATTTGATTCAAAATCCACCTCCCAGCGTGCTAACATTAGAAGAGTTGGTAGAAGACACCCACGCTAGTGCTTTAGTGGATCTCTGTGTGGCTGATCCAACCTCCCCCCGAGTTAAGAATGTTGAATTTGGCCCAGAAAGAACCTTGAGGATCAACTCATCCCTATCCCCCTCTCAGGAGAAGGAGCTGTGTAGCTTATTGAACCACCATTTGGATGCTTTTTCTTGGAGCTATAAGGAGATGAAAGGAGTCCACCCTTCAGTTTGTACCCATCACATTTACATTAAAGAGGATTGTAAACCAGTCAGGCAGCCTCAGAGGAGAATTAATCCAACCCTTAAAGACATTGTCAAAGAAGAACTGCAAAAGTTCCTGGATGCAGGATTCATCTACCCCATCTCTGATAGCGAGTAGGTTTCTCCTCTGGTGTTTGTGCCCAAGAAAAATGGGAAGTGGAGAATTTGTGTCGATTATTGAGAACTTAACAAAGCCACCAAGAAGGACCATTTCCCTTTACCTCTCATAGATCAAGTGTTAGATGGGTTGGCAGGGAAGAAGTTCTGCTGCTTCCTGGATGGGTTTAGCGAGTGTAATCAGATCCAAATCAGCCTGGAAGACCAAGATAATACCACTTTAACTTGTCCATGGGGTACCTTTTCCTACCAAGTCCTTCCCTTTGCATTATGCAACACTCCTGCCACTTTCCAGAGAGCAGTACTGAGCATATTTACTGAAGTGGTTCATGATTCAGTGGAAATCTATATGAACGACTTTACTCCTTATGGGTCCAACTTCCAAGAAGCATTGATTAACCTTGGAAAAGTTCTAACCAAGTGTATTGAAATGAACCTGTCCCTCAGTGCAGAAAAATGTGAATTTCTGATGACTGAAGGGACCGTGTTAGGTCATACCATTTCTCAGCAAGGATTACAGGTGGTCCCAACAAGATTGCTATCATCCAAAGGGTTTCACCTCCTCATAAGGTAAGAGATGTTCGGAGTTTTCTAGGCTTAGCGAGATACTATAGAAGATTCACTAAAGATTTCAGTAAGCTAGCCTCTCCATTATTTGGTATTTTGTGGAAGGATGTTGAGTTCATATGGACTGACAACTGTCAAGAGGCTCTAGATGCGTTGAAAGGTAAGCTGGTCACTGCCCCAATCTTGAGAGGTCGAAGCTAGGCCCTGCCTTTCCACATTCACACAGATGTCTCGAACAAACCCATAGGAGCAGCCTTAGGACAAGTCGAAGATAAGATACCATATGCCATATATTTTGTCAGTAAAAACCTATCCAAGGCAGAGTTAAACTATACCGTGACCAAGAAAGAGCTCCTAGCTGTAGTCCATTCCCTAAACAAGTTCAGACACTACATCACTGGTTATCAAACATTTGTACACATTGATCATGCTACAATTAGATATTTAATGAATAAACTTGATGTAAAATGCTCGTATCATTAGATGGTTACTTTTATTGCAACAATTTGATTTGACCATTGTTGATAAGCCATGTAAGGAAAATGTTGTTGCTAATTTTCTGTCTAGAATAGATTTGTCTGTAGGTGAAGAAGGGTTGGTGGACGATCAAATGCTAGATGAACACCTATTTTCTATTTCAGTACTCTCTCCATGGTTTGCTGATATAGCAAATTACTTAGTTTCAACACAGTTCCCGCCACACCTATCCTCAAAAGAGAAGAGCAAGATCGTGAGGAAAAGCGCCCCATTCACATGGATTGGGGGTAACATGTTTAAAATTGGCCCAGATCAGATTTTGAGGTGTTGTTTCAGGGAGGAGGAAGTTTTTGACATCCTCCTCACCTGTCATGATGGGCCCTGTGGAGGCCACTTTGCAGCAAAAAGAACCGCTTTCAAAATTCTACATGCAGGCTACTATTGGCCCACGCTTCATCAAGATGTCAAGAGATACATCAGCCGATGTGACCGATGTCAAAGGATGGGAAAGCTGACTCCCAGGGATGAAGTGCCCCTCCAACCTCAAGTGACTTTCGAGCCATTTGAGAAGTGGGGCATGCACTTTGTGGGTCCTATCAACCCTCCTTCAAACCAAAAGTCTTACATCATTGTGTGCACGGACTACCTGACAAAGTGGGTAGAAACAAAGGCAATCAAGGCAGCAACAGAAGAAAAAGTGGCTAAGTTTTTTAGGGAGAATATCTTCTACAAGTTCGGCTACCCAAGAGAGTTAGTCACAGATCAAGGAAGTCAGTTTAATTCTAACCTAATTGAAGACTTGCTCGCTCATGATAGGATTAAGCACAGAACTTCCACCCATTATCATCCACAAGAAAATGGACAGGTGGAAGTCACTAATAGAGCTTTGGAAGAGATTTTGACTAAAGTGGTAAGCAGCAGCAGAAAATACTGGGCGGATCGCTTGGTTGAGGCCACCTGGGCCTACAACACTACTTGGAAAACTACAACAGGTTTCACACCTTATGAGCTGGTCTATGGGAAGAAGGTTTTGTTTTCCATAGAATTTGAATATAACACATTGAGGTTGGCAGCTCAGCTAGACCTAGATCTTAGCCATGCACAATAGGAAATATTACTTCAAGTGAATGGACTAGATGAACAGAGAATGCAGGCCCTTCTCCACTCAGAGGTGGTCCAACTTCAGAGGAAGATATGGCGTGGTTGGTACCTTAAAGAAAAGCAATTTCAGTCATGATATTGAGCGTTGTTACATGATTCAAGATACAAGGATTTCAAAGGGAAGCTGACGACAAGATGGCTGGGACCATATACAGTGGAGAGATTCAACGACAATGGTTCAGTATTTATCAGGACCATTGATGAAGAAGCCATCCCCATGGTCATCAATGGGCATCAATTGAAAATCTATAGTAAGCCCCTTTCTAAGTAGGAGTTCATTGAAAGTCAAGATAAATCAGTATTGGTAGTGGAGCAGGCCCCTACCTCCACTCCACCCACACCTTGAATACAAAAAAAAAAGTAAAAATAAATAAATAAATAAAAAATAAAATAAAAGATCCTTGGGTGAAAACCTCGTAGAGGTGCCCAGGGCAGATAGTGAGGGTGAAAGCCTCCTGGAGGCGCCCCATTTGTCTCAAAAAAAGAAAAGAGAGAGAAAAAAGAAAGAAGAAAAGAGAAAAAGAAAAATAAACCTAATTTCTGTTGAATAATTGTAGGTTGTAGGAAGGACATTGCAGGTTAGGAGGATCACACAAGACAAAGAAAGAGGTCAGCACCAGGCTGCAAGCATCCCTCACAATCCATTCCTCCATGACCACTACCCTTTCCAAAGATTTGGTCTCATTCAGACTAAGATTTCACCTTCTACAGGAAGTTCTGTGTCTTCTACAGGAAGATCCTGTAGAGTCTGCAAACAAGCCAAAATTGATCTCCAAAGAGGACCTGAAGGTCGGGAATCTGTCCATGAGGCCTATAAACATCCTTGTTTCCATCCATCACCATATGTCACCTTTTTCCATCTCCATGCACCTCCATTGCACTGATTTTTTTATGTTCATGCACAGTCACACACAGAAATCTTGTTTTCTTCATACTGCCAGCAAAAACTTGTTAATGAAAATCACGTAGCAGTTTTTCACTCACCATACCTGTTACCCTCCATCTAGATTCCTCATCAGCCGAGACCCTCATGAGTAGTATAGCCCTGCTCATTCTAGCTTGCATTACAAGAGGAGAAACAGTGACAGAACATGCTATAGGAATCCTGTAGTAGCTAATCCCGCTGAAAGACATACTCCAGAGATAGGGACAACAAAGTATGGTAGAAGAGACATGCATGGAGCTCTTCTTGAACGTAAGAACATCAGTAGCAGTATAGGCCAAGCATGCAATATGCATGCAACAAAAACAAATGAAGGAATGGGTTCCAGAACCTGAAATATGCATAACACGCCAGCGACCATGCAGGTAAGTGCCTAAACTCATTCTTCAATTGCATAAATCATATTTTAAAAGTTGCATGACTATGGGAATGGTTTGGATTGGGTGAAATCAGTGGCTAGTCAACTGGCCATCCTCGGCTAGTTACATATCCTCATGAAATCCAAACGAGGCCCGTTACATTCAAAATTGCTGATTAGATGTGCAGCAGCCATCACGTGTGGAGTGTCCATTCAGAGAGAAATCGTCGGGACTAGTAGTGGTGGTAGCAGATAACAGGAGAGTGGACGTGATGGTGGTCAGAAAAACACATAAACATTATGGTTGTGACGTCAGATCAATGGTCCAGTCCGGCCACCTCATCCCCTCACCACAAATCACGCCGCAGTTAAAAGACGCTCAATCGAAACATGCACCACCCTCTATTCATTTTGTACTCATGACGTTCTCGACTAGAGTACGTATCCACCACTTCCAAGAACAGTTAACTAGTCATCCTCCACCATTTTTTTGGCCTATTTTCAAAAATCTCCCGCTTATCGGGCTCTATCGAAAGTACAATTCCATTCTATAGGAACTAGAAGCCTTCTACAGGAAGGGTTCTATAGGAAAGTCAGAGAACCACTCGGCAGAAGGGAAACCCAGAGTTTTTGTTGAATTTCAAGCTCCAAACGAGGTAGGCCTGAGAGGACTTCTCTGTGCATCATTTTTTTGTGCAAGGTGGTGAATTGAACGACATCAGTTTGAAAAATAAAAGTCTACTTGTGTATTGAACAAACCATGAAAGATTGCCTGCATATTTCATTGTATTTACCTAAGTTCTTTCTCTGCACTTTGAAATCTCCTCATCATTTTTAAAATTCTCCTGTAAGGAAGATACATGCTGCAGTAGAGGCCACCTTGTGTGTACAAAAAACTAAATCTACATATCTATCTATGTGCTGAGAAGAGAATTTGTGTCCTTATGCTCTGTTCTGCAAAAACCAAATTCTCCTTTCAATAGACAGACAATCGAATTCTGAGTGACAAAAACAAGGGAGTTATTGCTATCTGGGGTTGTAAGGAACACACGAGAAACTCCTTCCTGGGTTCAAAAGACACCAAATTCAGCTATCCTCTATTTCGGTGATTGACTATTGTTTTCCTGAGCATTTTCTTTTCTGATTAATACATAAGAAGAACACTCAACACCATGCCAGGGGGATTCATAAGGAAAAAGCCCTCAGACTCCAGCAAGCTGTACGAGCACCCTGAGGTGGTGGACCTTTTCACCCGAGCAAATTGGATATCCTTCTTTGAAAAAATTCAAGGTCATGATGAGGAGATAACCGAAGAGTTTTTAATATCCCTGAGACCACATTCAAAGACACATGTCTCAGTTAGTTTTAGGGGTTTGACCCTAGAACTCACCCCTGAGCTCATCAGTAGAATTAATGGTCTACCATTGGGGCTCCCTTGGAGCAAGGAAGAGAGATAATTGGGCCAGATTGCTAAGAAAACATTTTTTTTGCCCGAGGAGCATCCCGTAGAGGAGAAAAATGGAGTTAGAAGGACAAGCATGCCCCCTCTCTGGAGTGAAGTTAGTTATCAAAGTATAAAGTATGTCACATGTGAAGGGAGGTTTAGCATCATTTATGGATACCATTTTAGGTTGTTATGTGAATTAAGGCATGGGATTGACTTGCCTCCAACCAAGAAACTAAGCATCCCATATTTCCTTCTTCAGTCCCTAATTGAATGTGGTACAAAGCTAAATGAAGGGATCCTAGACCAGTTGGCCCACCATGGGCTCATCAAACTGTTGGTGGAAGATGCTTTACACACCTATATTGTCCCCATATCTTGGGAAATCTTCATAAACATGTCCAGAAATGATA
The DNA here is from genome assembly GCA_000404065.3 of Pinus taeda. Taxonomy (NCBI): domain Eukaryota; kingdom Viridiplantae; phylum Streptophyta; class Pinopsida; order Pinales; family Pinaceae; genus Pinus; species Pinus taeda. The sequence continues at coordinate 41,955 of APFE030109161.1, read as the reverse complement.
ACATTAGAACTTTGGCTGAAAACATCACTCCATCCAGCAGTGAGGAGGGGGAGAAAACTGAGGAAATGGAGAAAAACAATGATGAGGGCACATAGGGCATCCAAGCAGAAGGCAGAATATAGGAAGCACAGGAAAAATAGAAAGAAACTAGCAAGATTGTTGAGCCTAAAACAGAGGAAGAAACAACAGCAAAAATAGCAAGGGAAAAGAGGATATAGAGTAGAAAGGAAAAGGCTGAAAAGGCCCAAATGAAGGCTGCCACAGCTAAGGGGGGCACCTAGAAAGAGAAGGAAAAGGCACACCCTGAGATATCAGTCACACAGACAGAAATAGTGGACACAGAGATTTCTACAGGAAGTGAAGAAAAATACTAGAAGGAAGAGAATTCCCCAGATCGTTGGCAATGGAGACAACATCTGTCGTTGTTTCATTAAGCACACTTGCAAAACAAAAAGGAAAGACAAAGAGGCAAACCTCCATGTACTTTATAGCCAGGAGGAGCACATAGATCAAAGTGGGCAAACCCCAGCCACAATCAAAGGAACCAATTGTCATTAAGGACACAACCACAGATATCTATCACCTATGAAAGAGGAAGCCCAAAAACCTCCACCTGGAGAGAAAGAATTAGGATGATGGACTCAAAAACAGCTCTACAGGAAGCTAAAACGTCTCTATAGGAAATTGTGGTGAAGTTAAAAGAAATCGAGAAATTGGAGGAGAAGGCAGCCAAACAACCACAGGAAGAAGAAAAGACTGAAGAAATACTGGAGCCAAGCCCTCAGCCTAGCTTGGGCTCATATTAAAACCTGTTAGAAGGTGGGAAGATCATCCCACAGAAGTTTGTTGTACCACTCTTCTTTTCATTGGAACAAGAACGGGTTAGGACTCACACTTGGATGAGGATTTCCAAATCCAAGGGTGTTGCGGACATAGGCCACCTGGAGGAATAGCTAAAGGAATCAAGGAAAGAGTTAGCCATGGTGAGGCACATGGAAAGTAGTTAGAGAGCCAAACTACAGGAAGAGAATGAGCTACTAAGGAAGAAGTTGTAGCTACAGGAAGGTCATAAGGAAGATAGGTTGTCCTTTGTGGGAGAGTAGCAGTAGCAAGAAGGACCTACAGTAGACAGGGAAACAACCGAGGAACAGCAGAGAGAAGAAAAAATGCCAACTAAAGTTGAGATGATAACAAAACTGCTACAAGAAAAGGAGTCACAAGCAGTAGAAGAAATATAGGCTTTGAAACCATAGGTGCAAGAGAAAGAAGCCCAAATGGCTTGCATGGCCAGCTGGGCAGTAGAAACCTTACAATGTAGGCAACCTACAAAGTCATATGCATTATATCTTAAGGATCAATGGTTTCAATTTCAAATTAACACACTGGCCCGAAGGGGCACCATTCCATTCCGAAACTACAATTAGTTCATACATTTGTGTGATAGTAGCTCAGCTGAGGATAATGCCAAGTTAGCAGAATTCTATTTACACAACTTGGCACTTCCAAACATGAACCTACGGGACCCCAATGCAGCATTGGGGGATGTGCAACTAATGGCCATGGCCTCTTGGTTAAACCATGAGGAAAAGAGGGTAGCAGAAATTTGGGAAGTTATGGACAGGGAGCTGAGTGAGCAACTCATGATCAGAGCAGAATCATAAGATCCCTCAGCTTTAGTGTATCCCCATAAGCACCTGGCCAACAATCCTCAGGTTCTCCCATACTACATTGAAAGACAAGCTTAGGCCATTGCTCACTTTGAGGACATGGAGAGACTGTTGGGTGATAACTGCATCCATGCTTGCACCAGGAGATGGAACACATTGTCCCACAGTCTGAAAATAAGGGAATACCACTATTGTGTAGGTAAATCCCCTCTGTGGACAAAGGCGATCCCACTAGCCTAAATGGGGTCTAGCAACAATCAAACAATGCTAACACGCAGGTCCCTAATTGCAAAGTAAAGGCCAATGATGAGAGCCTACCTCGAATCCAACGCTTATATTCGTAGAAGAGTCGTCGCTTCCGTTCTTTCGCTTCAGTTGGTCACAATCCTCACGATCCTCGTGAATAGACACCTGCACATGCAAAGAACAAGACAAACACAAGCATAAAATCCAAGTAATGCAACTATGTATCAGTCAGAAAGGATACAACTCAAACATCATAATAAAGACACATGAGTGGAACCATAATGATAGTCGTCTATTATTATTGATAAAACAAAAGAGAATACAAACAAGTTCTGACGTCAAATCCTCCTTTGGCTGG
>APFE030109161.1:13308-34502 GCA_000404065.3 Pinus taeda | reverse complement strand
AAGGAGGACGTCTGCAAGTAGACAATAATATCCCCGTACCAGGGATCGAGGGTGCTAATGAGGAAGAGAGTTTCATCTGGAATGGAATCCTCTAACTGAGAGGAGGCAGCGGTAGATGGAAAATAACACAACAGCTCAGCGAAGACGAGTGATTTCTTAGACTTGGCAGCAGTAAATTCCAAGTCAAACTCTTGGAGGATGACTATCCACTTCGATTATTTGCCCCCCAGCAACTGGCGTGACAAAATGTAGGTCATAGGGTTGCAATCGGAGATCACTGTCATTGTACGCAACAAGATGTAATGACAGCAGCGTTGAATAGCGCATACAGCAGCGAGGGCCAACTTCTCGACATAAGCATATCGAGATTCCATGTCTACAAATTGCGACTAAGATAATAAATAACGTGTTCAGTGCCATCATCATCATCCTGAACCAGAACCATACCGATGGTGGTATCAGCAGCAGCCAAATACAACGTGTAATCGCGATGATAATTCAAAGGCCGCAACAAAGGGGCGGAAACCAGAAGAGTTTTAAGATGTGCAAAAGACTCCTCAGCTATGGCATCCCATCGAAACGGGGTGTCACGCTTAAGTAACCGCGTGAAACCTTTTGCCACTTCGGGATAAATCGTCGTAAGAAATTTACTTTACCCTGCAAACTATGCAGTTGCCGCAAAGAAGCAGGGGGAGGAAGATTCAAAATGGCTTCGCCTTTAAGGGGATACAAGCGGATGCCCTCTCGAGAGACGATAAACCCGAGAAGTCGGCCCGATTCTATGCAGAAGACACATTTATGTAGATTAAGTCAGATATTGTAGTGTCGACAGCGGAGAAAAATCTCGCGGAGGTGTGACGGATGGTCTTTGCGCTTAGCTGAATGAGCAGGAAGTTCATCCAGATAAGGCTGTACGATGTGCTGGATATCATGAAAGGCGTAAGACATCGCACGTTGAAAAGTGGCACCGGAATTCTTGAGACCAAAAGGGAGCTTTTTATAAGTGAAAGTCCCCCACGGACAGATAAAGGCTACCTTGTGTTGATCAGCGGGCGCGATATTAATCTGGTTGTAGCCAGAAAAGCCATCCATAAATGAATATATCTCACTCCCAACACATTCATCAATGAGCTAGTCAATGAAAGGTGTGGGGTAGTTATCTTTCGGGCAGGCTCGGTTAATATCGTGATAATCGACACAGACACGAATAGTACCCTGCTTTTTATCGACAGGGACAATGTTAGAGACCCAATCTGTGAGTGGGATAGGGTAAAAAAAACCAGCTTTAAGAAGTTTTTCAACTTCCGCTTTGATAGCTGCAGCCTTGCGGGGGTGCACAGGTTGTAAATGCTGACGAACAGGTTTAGCTCCTGGATACCTAGGTATCTCATGCACTACGATGTTTGGATCGATGCCGGGCATCTCTTCGTAGGACCATGCAAAGACGTCATAGAATTCACGAAAAAGAGCTATATAGATTTGAATTTCCTCAGGAGTGCAATTGACTCCTATGTAGATGTTCTCGACAATCCCTGGTTTAACAGAGATGTCGATAGGTTGGGTCTGCGTAATGTTCCCCAAGTTCCCTTCAGACGATACTTGATAGACCTGAACAGGCGTTTGAAGAGGTTGTGAAGGGAGACATGGAGCAAACCGCTCGAGACAAGCCAACGTTTCTCGAAGGGTAGGGAGAAACGAGGAATGGTGATGAAGATTGAACCACGGAGGTTCCGCAAGAGACATGGTCTCCATAATGGCTTCGTCGGAAGGAAATATTTCCTTTAATGGATCCAAGGAGGTGCATTCTCCAAGCTAAGGGGAATAGTCGTATGAGTCAAGAGCTCCGCTTAAAGAAGCGGGTTTAGCAGGAGGAGCCGATACAACAGCAATTTCGATGTAGTTGAGCTCGGCAGGACTCAACGGCATCTCCTCGCCCCATGATTCTATCTGGTCGATGGGTGGAAGAACCCAAGGGTCAGAACGAACCGAAATCATGATGATAGAGGCGAGGTTTGGAGGTGGGAGGGAGAAAACACCCATGAGGGTGGGATCTTTAAAGAGCCCGCCTCCCACACTCTCGAAAGGGATGGAGGTATGTTCCACGAAAGGCACATTTCCTTCAGAAGAGGAAGTGAAGAAGGAGAGCTGGTCTACCGTGACAATTTTCCCTTGGTGAGGGAAATGAATGACATGGAAGAGGGATGAAGCCACGGCACGCATGGCATATGTCCAACTCCGGCCCAGAAGGAGGTTGTAAGTAAGATTTGCATCAACGACCTCAAATTCTACCTCAACGATTTTCCCTTCTAAAGTGATCGGCAATCGTTGAATAATACCATAGGGACAAGATTCTCTCCCATCGAAGGCTTCCAGTGTTGTGGGAGACTGGTTCAAGGTCGGAGACCCGATCGCTTTCCAACAAGAAATAGACATGATGCAAGTTGACGCGCCCTCATCAATAATTGTACGATGGATCGTTTTGGAATTGATGATGACTTGTATAAGAAAGGTGATCTGATGAGGCAGCCTTGGGACATGGCTCTCAAGATCAAAGGTAATCAAATCTGAATCTGCTGGGTCGATGCCACCGATGGTCGATAGCAGCGACTTCCTCTGAGGGGGGCAGCTCTAGAGAACCTCTAAGGCGGACATAGCCGACGGAGCCTGTGCTAAGTCCTCAACTATGATACAATGCTGGGTAGCACGAGCATTTGGGTTGTAAGATGATCTCTTGAGTACTCCTTTGGGAGGGGGTTGGATGGTCGTCTCAGTACTTGGTCTCTCGATATGGAGCAGACCAGAGCTAGAGGAAGGAGCGGTTGAGGGGAACTCAGGCTCCTTCCTGGCGGATGACGGATACTCCTTTGTTCGAGCTGTTACATGAATGGGAATGGATCCAGCCATGAAGACTTTGGAACCAAAGGGAGATGAAGACGAAGATGGATCAGACACCATTTGAGTCTGTTGAGAGGGGAAAGGTTCTTTCAGAACCGTAGGAATTCCAGGGGCACCTTTCAACAAACGACTAACCTTGGACCACCTAGGGCAGTCTTTGGTGTAGTGATCCTCATCACAGATGAGACAAGGATACTTGGGTTTGTGCTTAGCTCCTTCCTTGGATGGAGGTTTGGAGGAATCATGTTTAGGTTGCTCATACTTATTTTTTGCTTTCCCCTTTTTCTTTCCTTTCGAGGCCTTATTCGTCGTGGTGGACTGGACGACATTAACCTCAGAAGTACTTACAGAATTAGAACCACCCTGAGAAGTGTTTTCGCTAGAAGCATTTGGTTTTGGCTTCCCAGGGTTCAAATATGATTTTTTCGACGATGGATTCACAGAGCCAATAACTCCATCAACAGATGGTTTTGGTGGAGCCTTGGATGTACCGTGTCTCGGGGCATTAGGAAAATAGTCATACAAAGTACCTAACTGAGAGTACACTAAGTCAAGGTACTGAGCACGCGCGATAGCTTGCTCTTCAGCTACACAAGCTCCCATGACAATGTCCTGTGCAATCTTAGGGACAAAGGAAGTTGTGAACCAATCTGTGAGGAGTTGATCAGGAATCCAAAACTTGATCAACCGACGATGCCTTCTCCATTCATGTATATGATCCGAGATATTCATAGTCATATCCTGCTTGAGAGACGTAAGGAGATGGGTCCCTGTCTCGTACCGAATGGGTAACTGGAAATGAGTTAGGAATTCCATAGCCAATGAATTGAAATCTTGAAAAGACCCACGGGTCAATTCAATGTACCATTTAGCAGCGGAGCCGGTGAGAGTCCTTTGAAACAGGCGAAGTCAAGCCGAATCGTCAAGCCATGAATTGGATGAACACCATAGGTGATAAGTCATTACATGGGCTTGAGGATCCTCTCCAGCTTTGCCGTTGAATTTGGGACAATCGCCGGGTATCTTAGTTGGAACCGGAGGCCATTGTGGATTATGCAAAATAGGATCATTTGTTAACTTCGACACATCGGGCAGTTCCAATGTCGCTAGAAATGGTAACTACAGATTCAAGGACATCTGCGGATATGAGGTCGGGCCAGAGTTCCATCCAGTTGTTGGTTGACCCCATTGACTTTGTCCAGATGGACCAGGTCCAAAAGGACCTTGTCCATAGGAATTTTGTCCATAAGGGTTATATCCATAACTGGATGGTTGATTCTAGTTTTCCTCCCCAGCACCCCATTGGTTACCATAGTGACCGACAGAAGCAACGTTGGGTTGCTGGTAATTTTGATAAGGGGTGGCCTGTGGCTGTTGGTAATTTTGATACAGGGTAAATTGAATTTTCCCCTGGGGTTGCTGTTATCCATATGGTGGCTGGGCTCCATATTGAGCCTGGGAACTAGGCTGCGTTTGATAATAAGGTTGGGATTGATACCCACCTTGCGGCTAGAGACCAGTTTGATTCTGGGGCTGGTAATCGGGTTGAGAAGCAGGAACCATCTGCATGCCCGGTTGAGCCGGCCCAGAAAGATATCCTTGCGAAGACTGAGGTTGGGCCATCTGGCCAGAAGGTTGCTGGGACGGTCCTACTTTCCTAGAAGGCTGAGCTTGCTGGGTGTTTGGTTGTCCTTGTGCAACCGAAGATTGACTAGGTTGAGCAGTGAGCTGGCCTTGCTGCATGTAAGGTTGGCCTCCCTGCCCAAAAGGGTAGCCTTGGTGGTTTCCGGGTTGTCCTTGTTGCACGTAAGGTTGTCCTGGATTCCCATAGGGTTGACCCGAAGGGTATCCATGCTGAGGTCCAGGTTGTCCTTGTTGAGCATAAGGTTGTCCCGGGTTTCCAGAAGGTTGCCCAAGATATGTATAAGATGGACCACCTGAGGCTGAAGGTTTTCCCTGGGAGGGTTGTCCTTGTGAGCCTCCAGGTTGCCCTGGATAGGTTTGGCCATAATACTGCTGCCCATAATTAGGTTGTGTGTAGGATGGCTGACCTTGGTATGATGGTCCTTGAGATGGCTGCCCTTGACCCGGATGGAACTGGCCACCACCATAACCGGTGGTACCCCAAGCGACATTCAACGGAACTGTACCCTCAACAGCAGGTTGAGCTGGCAAGGAGGTATACAGATAATGATTGACAGGGTCATAATAAGGGCCTTGCCCTCCTAGATTTTGGACAGCATGCAAGTACTGAGAATATGCCCCCCCCCCCCCCCCCCGCTGAAATAGCATCGGAAGAAGGCAGGGCACCGCTTGCAGGATGAACGACTCTGGCAGCATGTGCCGACTTACCACTACGTACCGGGCCATGGGATGGGCTGGCAACAGTAGTTACAACGGAAGATGTCGTAACGACACTAGCAACCGGAGTTGACGATGCAACACAAACAGTCGGATTGGTCAGAACTGATGTGATAACGGTATGGTGAACTTGGGAAACGAAAGGTCTCGTAGTGGGAACAATGTTATTGTCCCACATAGAAGAGGAACTCGCAGAGCCCATGGCATCCCTCAGAGATCTATAGCACGCCGGCACTCTAATACCGAGAGGCGTAACAGTGTAGGGCATAGATATGACCGGGGATGTGGCCGGGATGGGAGTCTCAATACTCGACATAACAGGTGTTCCACTCGATACAGGAGATGTGTCTTCCATATCAGAAGAAGCCATCGGGGACGAAACACCAATAGGAGTAGAGGGAAAATCCTCTTCGGAGGGCTCCCAAACAGGGTTCCAAAACAGATCGTAAAGCTCGTCTTCTGAAGCGTGAGAGTTCAACAGTTGGACACTTAGAATAACAAGAAAAGTGTCACCACAAACCGGAGTCTAAGGAGCAGCAGAAGAAGGAGACCATTGGTCACTCGAGACGGGAGACGAGATCGACGGATCCGCCAGGATGATCGAATCAAGCAAAAATCCTAGACAAGCTAACGATAAAAGACCCTACTCAAAACTAACGCACACAAGATCTAACAAGGTAAATGTAATCGCGGTCGAATAAATTTTTAAGACATTAGGACACAACTTGACCTTTTCATGTTTTAAGAGTCGAGAAAATGACAAAAGATGAATCTAGTCGCCTTCGAATATTTAGTCAGCCCGAAGTGACAAATGCTCAATAGAGCCTTTTCTTTTAAGGAATCCAAAAAGGATCAAAAAGTGACTACTATGGACAAACTAGGCAAGGGGTTTACTAGACAATCCGTAAAATTGCATATACACCTTAGCAATCATATGAAAGCCAAGGACTTTCCGTACGACAGTCAATCTTCCCGAATGTTGTGTTCGGTGTGTTACAGGCTGTAAGGCGGCAGACACGGCTTCCTATGGATCAAGGATGACAACCTAGTGGAGTCTCCCCATATATACGCGACGGTATGTGGGAGCACAAGTCCGTACTAGACCACAGTTGAGTCACACAAGGAGGAATCTCCCAACCTTAATGCGAGAACAAAAGTGACTAGGTTTAACGACGCTGGAGCACGTCTCTAGCCTAGACCTCTAGAATGTGAGCGTTATGTTCCAATGCATTTTTAATTTCATTCGATTTATTTTAAAGTTGATCTTGAGTTAAGTTTCGCTTTTCAGGTTCTATCGTATGTAATTTCTCAAAATCCCTAAATGCAATCTATATGCCAAAACATGTCACTCCATTCGATGAATGCTAACTACGAGAGAGTTAGAGAGCTTTCATGCAAACAAAACAATCACAAACAACAAACAGTTTCCCTAATGCAGCTAATGCAAATCAATAACTTTTCTTTAAGATCACTAATTCACTAATCAAAATGAAAAGTCTTAACTTTCACTAACCGTTCCAAAGCAAAAGAGATTTTCTTTTTCAATATTGGAAAAATGCACTAAAGAATTTTTTGAGAAATAATACTAACAAATTCTAACGAATACACACACGTTCAGTTCCTCAAAACACAAATCAAACGTCCAAAGAATCAAAAAGATCCCATAGCGAACAATGAGCCGTGTGATCTGGGCTCAAAGTGAGACGAAGCAGAATTAAAGTGAAGACGAAGCAAATCACCTAAATAACACAACGAAATGATTCACAACTACGAAACAAATGTAAGGGAGCAAACAAGAGAGTTGATTGGACAACAAAAAGATCAAAACACCTTAGGAAGGCTCGATTCACAAGGGCACTAGATGCCCTAGGGCTAGAAATGCGAAATCGGTGAAAAAAAACAAACACCCAAAGGGTAGCGATCGAAACCAGTGAAATCACACTCCAACACACCAGAGTAGTCTAGTAAAGGTACTCAGGACAAGACCAAAGCTCAAAAAGGTAAGAACCAAGCAAACTTCAAAAGTTAACAAGCCTGGTGCGACTGTCAGGTTGCAACTGGCACCTTTCAGGATTGGTGCGGGTTGTCAATGTGCAACTTGCGCCAACTGGCGTGACTGTCACGCTATAAACTAGCGCCAGTCGAGTTTGCTATGGAAAATAAAAAAGCACAAGAGCCAAGGCTAAACCAACAATACCTAGGTACTCTCAAGAGGCAAAAACCACACAGGTATCCAACCCAAAAAGCAAAACAAGCAGGAGAAACCAAGGAAACAATAAAGGAACAAGGCTAATCCCAAGTTGTTCAGTTTGCAAACCAAACTGGAGATGGAATGAAGCAGCGTTGATCTACTTCGCTAATGCAAAGAAATAGCGTTTCGAAGGCTATCTGGCCAGACTTCAGGCTCTGTCTAATAGTTTACAAATCAAACAACAAGACAAGATAAAAACAAGGCAAATCCAACTCCCCAGCGGAGTCGCCAAATTGTTGTGTAGGTAAATCCCCTCTGCAGATAGAGGCGATCCCACTAGCCTAAACGGGGTCTAGCAACAATCGAACAACGCTGACACGCAGGTCCCTAATTGCAAAGTAAAGGCCAATGATGAGAGCCTACCTCGAATCCAATGCTTATATTCGTAGAAGAGTCATCGCTTCCGTTCTTTCGCTTCAGCTGGTCACAATCCTCACGATCCTCGTGAATAGACACCTACACATGCAAATAACAAGACAAACACAAACATAAAATCCAAGCAATGCAACTATGTCTCAGTTAGAAAGGATACAACTCAAACATCATAATAAAGACACATGAGTGGAACCATAATGATAGTCGTCTATTATTATTGATAAAACGAAAGAGAATACAACCATGTTCTGATGTCAAATCCTCCTTTGGCTAGGTGAATCAGCAACACATCCCTTGCAAAGCTTGTAGGGGATGGGAATAAGCCTCTCTCTCCTTGATCACTTAGACATGGATCTCCTCCCTAAGGATTTAGCCTCATAGGGATGAACAAGGCCTCTTGCAAGATGAGCTTAGCAATTCTCAGACTTTGGGAGCTTGAAAAGTAGAATTACTAACCAAGAATTACCAACTAGCTTGTCAAAGGGGAAAGAACAAGCTTATATAGAGATAGGAGGAGTAGATAAGACCATCCACTTGATTCATGGGATTGTCCTTATCATTAGGAAGCTTCCATGAGAGGTGGAGAACTACTTCCCTCCTTGGGAGATATGAAGCCCAACTGAACCAACTAGAACTGGAATTAGTTCATGGATAAGGTGGAAGAAACCTTCGGAAGTTTGATTGTTAAAAACTTTACCCAACTGGGTTGGCGCTAGTGTGACTCTGAGACAGAGCGCCAGCTGGCGCACCCTCTTTGGAGGATTTACCCCATTGGCGCGAGTAATACACTGTGGAACAGTGCCAGTGGAGAAAGGGCTATATTAGTGGGTATTTTGCAGAAGGTGTCTTCAGGGCACATGGAGTACATACTTTAAGGGATACAAAGCAGGTGTTTTCAACTTATGTCACTTCTCACAGGTCCCAGAATCGGTCCTCCAATGTACGAGAGAAGGGGTAATAGGGACGGTGACAAAATACTGTGTAACAACCACTCCCCAACAAGGATGCGAGAGGCTTTGGCTAGAGTACCCCTCTACAAACAATCAATGCAAAATCTGAAGGCCAGCTGGATTGGCCTAAAGTTCAGTCCTACATTGCTTTTGGGACTGTTGGAAGGGGTCAAAGAAGAAGAAGAACACAGGAATTGGGAGGAGTTAGAGAGAAAATCAAGGTTTCATGACCGAGAAGAGGGCATCACCTCGGAAGCTTGGGATGTTAGAGAGGCAGTCAAAGCAATCAAAGATGATGAGCTAGATTAGTTGCTCAGAGGATGGGCAACACATTCAACAGGGGGGTGATGATGAGCCACAAAAATGGGTAACTTATTGGACTCATTTTTCCTATTATTCTCGATTAATCCACCATTCTTCATAGTTCCATGCATGCTTTTGAATATGTTTATATTAATTGAATGAATGAGAATAGTCACTTAACCACAAAGTCTAATACATGCTTATTGCAGATTTTTGGACATATTTTGGACCAAGGTCGAGCATTTATGAGCAAGTTGACAGCCAAATACGAAGGAACAAGGTTGAGGATTCGTACGAAGGGTGTCTCCAGCACTAAATGACCCCTTCCTCGAGTTCTTCACCATCAGCTCCGAGTTCAACAGCCCACCAAAGATTATTTCAAGGGGCAGCCGAGCAGATTTTGTGAAGTCGCTGATTAACTGCAGTTTTGAGTAGCCAAGCTCCTAAAGTTAAGGAGGGTTGTTGGGAGTCCTCGTGGTGCATAAGTAGGAAGGCTTCAAGCCTTAGTGGTTTAGCCATTGAACATTTTTTTTTCACACTTTAGTGCAGCTCTGCATTTAATCTAAACTTCGAGCTTTTGCTGTAAATAGTTTTGTCACATGATTATTTTTTGAGTAATGGAGATAAATTTCACTTTGTACCAGCTTTGAGCTTTTTTAGGAGGCTTTAGCTCTTGGGGTTGGGCCCAACCCAAGTTCCAATACCTCCTTTGTGTATTTTTATGTGTCTTTGCTGCATTTTTAGAATAAATTATGTTATTTAGGTTAAGATCTTGCTTTGCTACTTAGGTTGTTTTCAATGGCTAAAATAGATTTTCATACTTTAGGTTGATTTGACAGTTTGGTAAAGGAGAAGATCTGCAAAAAGGCCATCAAGCAATCCTTGATTCCATCTCTCCCTCCTTGGGGCCATGAGCTGAGACCAAGGCATACTTGTTGCCACAAAAACACTATTTTTGCCTTTCCATGCAATTGCTAGTGTTAGATTTTTAGTTGGAAAAGTTGATACCAATTGTACTTGTATGTTTAAGATCTGTTCTTTCTTAGCTTCCATAGCTATCTTGCATGATTTCCTATATATAAACTTATGTTCATCATGTTTCTGGTTTTTAGGTCAAATTAGGTCAAAATAGCTAGATCTCTAGTTTTCCTAGTCTTTGTTCGATCAGTTTTGGAAAATAGTGTGCAGAGGACTTGTAATACATCCCTGCCTATCCTTCCTTCATCATACAACCTGCTCCAACCCCTAATCCAAGATTCCTTCCCTTCATTTGCCACACTTTTCCAATTTGCCCTAATTTCTACATTCTTGTGCAGCATTGCTCCCTCCATCCTTGAACAAATCCAACCACCTTAATCACTCATCTTCATTCACCAAGTCCTAGACCTCTTCACATACTCATCCAACCTCCATTTCCACTTTCCCACTTTTTTTTTCACCATCAACCCTCCAAAATCCTCTTTCGGCTCTTCCTGTAGAACATCCTATAGAACCCCTGCAGACTTCCTGTAGAAGTTCACGTGAGCAGTTTTTCGAGATTTGGTCACTATGAAACTCTTTGGAAAGGTGTTAGGGACCCCTTAGGCCCGCTTCCCACCTTCCCAACCTCCTGTAAGTGCCTAGTCCATTTTCTTTCGCCAATCAAAATTTGCACAGTCAAAAATCGCTAATGCACATGCATAATAATTCTGCAAAATTACTCAAAAATACAAAAATATGCTTTTTCTAGATTTTACTTCAAAAGTAGCTTAGTCACATGCATTTTACCTTTCCAAGAGTTAATGGCATCCATTCCCACCACTTTCATCTCTTTTCTTGCACCAGTAGGGTTAGTCGGTAAAACTAGGGTTTGCTAGGGTTTGCATCTCTTTTTAGCTTTCAGCTTCTTTCTGCAAGTAGACTTGCCTCCTTTGAGTTACCTTTCATCCGTCACAGTTAAAAGCTTCTTCTAAGAGCTCATAGAAGTTGGCTTAAGCTCCTAGTGGACTTTTGCCAGCTGATCAAGTGACAGCCTGCGGCAAGAGCTAGTACTTGTGCATATAGCATTGTCGCTTCCAAGTTTGTTACGAACAATCGGGATGATAAAAGTAAAGAAGGGAGTCCCAGGAGTTACAACATCATTGCTGCAATACTAGAACCCACCAACTACAGAATCTGTCGATGACTAAGAAAACAAAGTTGTTTCCATGCTTAATAGAAGGAAGGCTAGACATGTAATCCATTGATATTGATTCCCAAGGTCGACTAGGAGTAGGAAGAGGAGTATATAGGCCTTGCTTCCTTATGGTCAGCTTAGAAATAGTGCAGGAAGTGTAGGATCTGATGTACTTCCCAACATCCTATCAAAGGTTCATCTAATAAAAATAATCATGCAGTATAACCATTGTTTTCTCTACCCCAAAATGTCTAGCAGCCTGACTATAGTGTGCCTCCCAAATCATCTTGACATGCTCGCTTAAAGGAACACATATGCGTCCTAGGTGGCATAAAAGTGCATCCTAGAGGTGAAAATTTAAAACTTTCTTACCTTCCAGGAGTGTATGGTATGTGTTACCGAATTCTGGATCGCTCTTGTAAAGATGAGGCCACCATGTAGTGTCCTTCCCACAAGAGTTGAGCATAGTTGTTGGTGCCATGAATGGTGGTCAGTTGAGGTAGTCTGCAACATTGTTGGTTCTTCCCTTCTTGTACTCAATTTTCAAATGGGATTGTTCCAGGTATGTGGACCATTTCTTATGGTGGTCGTTTTTCAACTTCCCTTATGTTTGCATGAACTATAGGGGTCGGTAGTCTGTATGAAGAGTAGAGGTGATGCTTCAATGCAACAAATGCTTCTTTTTCGAATTTAGGCCAAACTAAATTTTATATCGCTCCTCCCTTGGTTATTTGACTTAAAGGCCAAGTGATATGAGAGAACCCCAACATGAACCTATGATAGAAATTGGCAAGGCCTAGAAAGTTGCAGAGCTCTGGTAGAGTGGTTGGGCCTGGCCAATCCCAAATGACTTGTGTCGTGTTCAGGTCCACATTCACAACCTAATCATCAATGATGTACCCAAGATATTGAAACTGGGTCATGCCAAAAGTTCATTTCTCCAAATTGGCACACATCTTATGTTGTCGCTGGGTTTCAAGGACCTGTCGAATATGGTGGAGGTGCTCTTCCCAACTCTGGCTGAAGATCAAGATGTCATGTAAATACACCACCATGAATGCATTGGTGAAGGGTCGCAATATTATGTCCATCAATCTCATGAAGGTTGTTGGCCCATTCATCAACCCAAAAGGCATGACTGACCATTTGAAAAGGCCCTCCTTGTATTTGAAGGTCATCTTCCACACATCAAAGGATTTGATAGAGACTTGGTGATAACTAGGCTTCAATTCAATCACTAAAATATTTGGCCCTACTGAGCTAGACTAGAAGGTCATCAATCCATGGGATTGGGTACCTATTCCAAAAAGTGATCTCTTTCAGCACCCGATAGTCAATACAGAGTCTCCAGGCCCCATCTCTCTTTTGTACCAATATAATCGGGCCCTCATAGAGTGATGAGCATGGCCTGATGTGCCCTTTCTGCAATATCTCTTGAATCTACCTCTTGATATCATCGTTCAACAGAACAAAGCATCGATCAATCAATCCATTGGGTAGTGGCATGCCTGGGATCAAATCAATGGAGTGCTTGACATGATAGTTCAAATTTACCCCTGTAGGTGAGGCAAAAATGTTCCTGTACTCCTCCATGACCTTGTCCATCTATTGTTGTTGTGTTGAGGAACCCTATCTGGAAGTGGTGGCCACAACCTTCTTCTTTCCTTGAGGGCGAATCATAAGGAAAACAAATTTCCTATTTTGGGAAATTATCTTACTGCATTTCTTTGTAGTGATCAAAGAGATGGTGTTAGGTGGGGCTACCTCGAGTATCCTGTACAACTTATCACCCAAAGTAATAATCATAGAGCGAGGTCTAGACTCATATACAACATGCCACTTCCACAAGTATGGTTTTCCTAATAATACATCACAAAATTCAAGAGGAGCAACCTCGCACAATACCTCATCTATGAAGGGCTTGATGTTGGAAATAATACTAAGAGAGGGTGGTGGGTGAATCAGTATTAGCAAGTCAATAATATTTCATTTCCATATTCTGATCCATATATGCTACTTCAGTTAATGAAACTTGCGTATATACGCAATTGTATATAAGGCAACTAGCGTATATGCTGTAAACTTATAATTTAGTTAATTTTTCATATGTTTATCTTTAATCTGTGCATTAGAACCATATAAATAGTAAGCAGGAGCAATAAAAACAAAACAGACAATCATACACATGAACACAAGATATAAGGTGGAAACCCAATGTGGGTGAAAACCACCTGTTGCAATCGTCTCTATCTTTCTTTTAATAAGAAATTTATTTTTACAATATTTTGTATTGGTGCAGTATTATACCAGTGCGCAGGCTTCTACCTACAGAAGGCTACAACCTTCTCTCGTTCTCCAACTTCTCTTGGAAGGGAGCTACAATCCCCTAGCTCTTGTACTAGCTGATGTACTAGCTCTTGTTTTGATAATAAGAATGAGTTTCGTTTTGAGCCAGCACTGAGTTAAATCGGAGGGCTGAAGCTCTTGGGTTAGGGACCAACCCGAGTAGCCAAAGCTCCTCTTTATTGTACATGTATGCTAGCATAGATTCCTGGTTTTCTGTTCATTTGCTTAAGTAGCTGCATTTACATTACAAAAGTATAGCGTAGATGATTCATGGTTTTTCTGTTCATTTTCTTAAGTAGCTGCATTTTCATTATAGCAGTATAACATAGAGTTATGTCTTTTCTGTTCATTTGCTTAAGTAGCTGCATTTCCATTATGGTAGTGTAGAGTAGATCGGTTGTGCTTGAGTTTACTTCCATTGGTGCCTTCTTTCAATTAGCGGGTTAGCTAGGAGAAAAGGAGTTTACTTCCATTGGTGCCTTCTTTCAATTAGCAAGCTGGCTAGGAGAAAACGATCACCATAAGGTTGTCCACAGGTGTCTTGGCCTCACCTCCTCCCTCTGGGACCATGACTTGAGGAAGAGACCCTTCAACAACCCCAAAAACATAGGTTTCTAGTTCTCGCATGAGCTTTGGATTTTGTTGTTTGATGCAGATACTTGTTTCATTCCATTGTCATCGTTTTCCCTCACTCTCGGTCCACCCTCACCCTCACTAGTTTTTTCTATCGTTTTCATCGAAACCTATTTCAACACGTTCTTTATGCATAATTTCCTTACTGTCTGATCCACAACAAACCTGACCAATCACCGTCCTATTCATTAGTTTACCCAACGACCATCGCGCGTGAAGTCTTCCACCTACTTTATGTGCTCCAATCTCCACCGTCGATCTATCTCTTGATCCAATGGCTATCACGTCACTTGCTTGCCAACTAGATTGGCCAATATCTGTCGTTGATCTGCCTCACCTGATTTGATGGCTATCGCACAATCTCGCGTGGATTCTTGCATGGTCGTTATCTGCCTGAGAGCACGTGAGAAAAATGGTTTTCTCGTGCTACGTGTCACCCAGTTAGGCTAATCGCATGAAATTTCAAAATACATCTTACAGCTTTGAGGGAGCGCGCGAAATTGATTACCACCTCCAAAAACCTGCTCCATCATTTCCGCACATTTCTTTCATGATAAGATCTTTGTTGTCCATTATCCATTAATCATGTCCGTCCATTCATTAACTTAGTTCCCCGCAGTAAGATCTTCATCGTTCATCTGCTGATTAATCCTGTACATCCATCCATTCACTTAGTTCCCCGCGATAAGATCTTCATCGTTGATCTTGTTTGTTAACCCTGTTCATTCACCTATTCACTAAATCAGCCGCGATAAGATCTCCATCATCCATCTTTTGTTCGTTGATCGATCTAATGGTCCCTATGCACTACTGTGCCCTTACATCCTCCTTTCACCAATTTCGATCTCCGACTACTCTTCCACTTGAAAATAGATTTAGTTTAGTTTATTTTCTTGCATCTTAGTATATTTTGATGTTCTTTGCTTCTGTAACTTAGATAGCAGCATTAGGTTTGCAATTGATTTAGCAATTCTTCTTAGCATAGATTTTTAATTGGTTAATTAGGTTATGGTGTGAGTTAGCATTACAAGTTGTTTTCTTCAATACTGCAGTAGAATAACTCTCTCTTAGAATAGATTTTCTCTTCTTCCATTAAATAATCAAGCTTCTTCTGACCCTATAGAAGTCTGGCTTGGAACCCTTGGGGTCTCTTGCCAGATGAATAGTGACAACAGGTAGGACATTCACTTTTACTTATGCGTATAACACTGTCACCTCCAAGTTTGTACGAACCCCGAGTTGATAAGTAAAGTTGGTAGCCCTGGGAGTTGTAGGATTCTTGTTGGAATACCTAGGCTCATCACTTTTTCGCACTATTGCAGGGGAGGTGTCAAAGTAGAATGTGATTATTTCTTTCTTCTATTATGTAGTCTTCAATTTTCTTCCATTAGTTTATTTCTGCAATAGTAATCTAGTAGCTTCCTTTCTTTCATTTGTCATTATCTTCTTTCCTTTCCATTCTGCAAGTAGAATTTCAATTCAACAAATAGTCTTTTTTTTAGTGGTTTTCATTCAATCAACAATTTCATTTCTGCAAATATAATTTCAATTCAGCAAGTAGTCTTTTATGTTAGTAGTTTTCATTCAATCATCAATTTCATTTCTACAAAGTACTTTCTAGCTTTAACAAAATCTTACAAAAACCAACCCAAAAATATTTCATTTCATGCCTTGTAGGAATAGGGACAATTTAGGGGAATTCTTGTCAAATACCCCCACTGCATCCAATAGTAAACCTTCTCTCTTCTTCGGTGACTGTAAAATGGAAGAACCTTTAGGTGAGTAACCTTACATATTTGAAGAACCTACAGGGGAAGAAGAAGAGGAAGAACCCATTCCTACTGAACCAATAGCTGAAAACTATAATGGCAGAGGAAATAGAGAGAGAATTGAGGGTTCCTTCTCCATCAGGGAGACCAATGGGGACACTAAGATGAAGAATATAAGCCCCTCTACTCTACCTCATTTCCATGGCCTGACTACAGAGGACCCTAACAATTTCCTATTTGAGTTTGTTGTTATATGTCGAACCTATGACTATACATATGATGAGAAAAAGTTAAAACCATTTCCATCTACCCTCAAGGATGGAGCATTGCGCTAGTTCATGGGTTTACCTGTAGATAGAATCACAAATTGGGCTCAGATGCAGCAGGATTTTTAACGACAAATATAGGGGCTACTGTAGGTCAAAGGATACTAAATAAGAGATTTTTAGGATGAATCCTTAGAAGGCTATGAAGAAAGATTCCAACTCAGTTACAAAAGGGCCAGGTGCACACTTGACCCTGAGTCACTAAAGCTGGTCCTACTTAGAGGAGTAAGGGAAGATCTTCTGGATACCTTGCACATGTTAGCAGGAGGAGAAATCTACCAATTACCCTATGAAGATATCAAGATTGTCTTTAGAAACCATTCTAGGGAAGCCAGGAAAAAGGGTTGGGGTAGTCAACCTATGGCCAGTACATCATCCTCCAACTCATCCATCAAGGGTGAAATTGGAAATATGCTGGAAGATTTCAAAAGCAATATGTTGCAAACCCTTGCCTTCCAATTGGACAACATGAACATCAAAAGGAAGAAAGAGGAATCAGAGAGAACCTTGGCCATATTTTTTCATAGATGCACCAAGAGGCATCCTAGGAACGAATGTCCATTGAACTGTATTAATATTTTCTCAGTCTGTGAAGAAAACAACTCCACAGACAAGTGCCCTTCTTTACCTAGACTCAAAGTTGTATATCAAGGAGCTGAAGGGGTCACTGAGCAGATTTTCTACATCAACCAAAGGAGACCTCCTAGCCTATACCATACTAGAAGGGTATGCAAGGGCCATACCATGCATATTACAACCCCAACCAAACCACAACTATACCTTATTAGGGACCCCCTCCTCATCCTTCCTAGTCTACACCCCCTCCTTGGTCCTATGCATCTCACTATCATTTCTAGCCAACCAACCATTCATTTCAACCTTATGTTTAGCCACAACATCAGTAGAATACCCCACTCCAGGGGTGGAGGCCCCAATTCGACAATGTTCTAGCCCTATTGCCTCCACCACCTACCCAACCACAACTCCTGCACTCTGCTCCACCCAAACAACCCTAGATTCCTGCCTAGCCAAATCCAAACCCAAACAATAGGTAGACTCAACAAGTATACAATGGAGAGACATCGTACCCAACTTATGTTGTAGAAATTCAGGAGATCAACCTAAGATCTAGGAGAATTCTCGCAGATAACCAACCTCCCTCTCCACATAGGGAGGTTGAGGAAGAAAGAGAGGAAAGCCACCTTAAAGTAAATCCAACCTTTCCTGAGAGATTAGCCCAACCACTCCAGCCTACCCCAGAGGAAACTGAACTTTTGGGAGAATTGAAAAAACTATGTGTAAATATCCCCCTTCTCCAGGCAATAAAAGATGTCCCCATTTAGAATAAGTTGAATAAGGATAAATTCCTCAAGCATCCAAGAAGAAGAAAAAGGGATTCCCCTACCATTAATGTCATTGGGCAGTTGTCTGACTTAATGCTGGCATAGGTAATATGTCCAAAATATTTGGACCCTAAAAGCCTTATAGTAGATCTACACATCAATGGCACCATTGTCCTGCACACTTTGATTGATCTTTGGGCTGCCATTAATGTGATGACCAAGGAAACCATGCTCAAGCTCAACTCCAAGGGTCATTGACGAAGACCAGAACAATTCTACAACTTGCAGATCGTTCCACAGTCACCCCTGAGGGAATTGTGGAGGATGTGATGGTCTCCATTAATTCCTGGGAGTACCCTACAGATTTTCTAGTTTTCTAGCCTAAGGCTAAGCTTACTGGTTACCCTCTCATCCTTGGGATGCCATGGTTGGCCATAGCTGATGCTTACATTAGTTGCAGAGCTAGGAATATCACCATCAAGAATGGGCATATGTCGAAACAGCTAGTCCTATACCCTCCTGCTCAACCTATCCTAGAGCATGATTTACCTTTATGGTTGGAGGAGGAGGAAGAATATGAGGTTTATTCTGCCCAACTTTATGCTTTGGAAGCAACCATAGGAGGAGGATAGCAAGATGAAGATGACTTAATTGAACACTTGCTCCAAAGTCCAACTCCTAATTCATTACAATTAGAAGAAGAAGTAAGGGAAACCTAGAACAATCATCCAATTGACTTATGCTTAACCAATTCCAACCCACTCCGTGTCAAAACCATAGAATTTGGCCCAGAGAAAACTTTGAAAATTAATCCATCTATGTCTGCTCTTGAAGAGGAAGAGTTATGCAACATGTTGAGAGAAAACCTAGAATCCTTCGCTTGGAGTTACAAGGACATGAAGGGAGTACACCCCTCAGTGTGTACTCACCACATATGCATCAAAGAATGTTGCAAGCCAGTCAGGAAACCACAAAGGAGGATGAATCTAGCTCTTAAAGACATAGTCAAAGAAGAACTGCAAAAACTTCTAAATGCAGGATTCATTTACCCTATCTCAAACAGTGATTGGGTCTCTCCATTAGTGTTAGTTCCAAAAAAAAATGGTAATTGAAGGATTTGTGTCGATTACAGGGAGTTGAAAAAAGCAAGAAAGAGGGATCATTTTCCCTTACCCTTCATTGACCAAGTGTTAGATGGCCTGGCAGGGAAGAAGTTTTTTTTCATTCCTAGATGGATTCAATGGGTACAACCAAATCCAAATCTGCCTAGAAGACCAGGATAATACCACATTCACCTGTCCTTGGGGTACTTTCGCCTATAGGGTCCTTCCTTTTGTCTTATGCAATGCTCCTACCACTTTCCAAAGAGCAGTCTTGAGTATTTTTGCTGAATTAATACATGATGGAGTGGAAATCTATATGGATGACTTTACACCTTATGGTTGTGATTTTCAAGAAGCCCTGACTAACCTAGGCAAAGTATTGCACAAATGCATTTAAATGAATCTGTCTCTTAGTCCAAAAAAATGTGAATTCTTAATGATTGAAGGGACTATGCTAGGTCATTCAATATCTCAGCAAGGACTGCAGGTGGACCCAAACAAAATAGAAATCATCCAAAGGGTCCCACCTCCACAAAAGTAGAGAGATGTCAGGAGTTTCTTAGGGTTAGCTGGATACTACCGAAGGTTCATAAAGGACTTCAGCAAGTTAGCCTCTCCTTTTTTTGGGTTGTTGGCCAAATATTCTGAGTTTATATGGTCAAAGAGTTGTCAAGAGGCCTTAGAAAGGGTAAGTTAACCACTGCACCAATTCTTCGAGGCTCAAACTAGGCCCTCCCTTTTCATATCCATGCTGATGCCTCACACAAATCCATGGGAGCAAGCTTAGGTCAGGAAGAGGAGAAATTGCCCTATGCCATCTATTTTACCAGTAAGAACCTGCTTAGCTAAATTATACTGTGACTGAAAAGGAACTCCTGGCTGTTGTGCATTCATTAAACAAATTTAGGCATTACATTACAGGCTATCAAACATTTGCATACTGGTCATGCTACAATAAAATATTTAATGAACAAACTAGATGTGAATGCTAGAATTATAAGATGGTTTCTTTTATTACAACAGTTTGATCAAACTATTTTTGATAAGTCTGGTAAGGAAAATGTTGTTGCAAACTTTATATCTAGGATGAATCTGCTTGTAGGTGAAGAAGGAATGGTGGATGACCATTTACCAGACGAGCATTCCTCTTCTATTTCGGTTCTCTCCCCATGGTTTGCTGATATAACAAACTATTTGGTATCATCACAGTTCCCACCAAACATGCCCTCCAAAGAAAAGAGAAAGATAGTCAGGAAAGGCGCCCCCTTCACCTGGATTAGGGGCAATCTGTTCAAACTTGGCCCAAATCAAATCTTGAGAAGGTGTGTAAGGGAAGAGGAAGTTTTTGACATCCTTATGACCTGTCATGATGGGCCTTGTGGAGGTCACTTTGCAGCAAAGAGGACAACATTCAAAGTGTTACAAGAAATCTATTATTGGCCTACTCTTCATCAGGATGTGAAAAATAACATTATTCAGTGTGATCAGTGCCGGAGGATGGGAAAGCCTACTCCAAGAGATGAAATTCCCCGACAACCTTAAGTGACTTTCGAGCCATTTGAAAAGTGGGGCATGGACTTCGTTGGTCCTATCAACCCTCCTTCAAAGAAAAAGTAGTACATTATTGTGTGCACTAATTATTTGACCAAGTGGGCTGAAACCAAGGCAATTAAGGCAGCAATAGAAGAGAAGGTGGCTGAGTTCCTAAGGGAGACTGTATTCTACAAATTTGGGTACCCTAGAGAGCTAGTCATAGACCAAGGTAGCCAGTTTACCTCCAGTGTGATTGGAGAACTACTCAACCATCACAAAATCAAGCATAGGACCTCCACTCCTTATCATCCACAAGCTAATGAACAAGTGGAGGTGCCCAACAGGGCACTTGAGAACATCTTATCCAAGGTAGTGATCAGCAGTAGGAAGGATTGGGCAGAGAGACTAGTCGAAGCCACCTAGGCCTATAATACAACATGGAAGACCACCACTAAATTTACACCCTATGACCTGGTCTATGGGAAAGAGGATTTGTTGTCCATTGAGTTTGAATATAACACATTGAGGATGGCAGCCCAACTAGATTTGGATCTCAGTCATGCACAGAAATAAAGGTTGTTCTATTTGAAGGGCTTGGATGAATTCATAATGCAGACCCTCCTACATACAGAGATAGTCCAGCTTCAGAGGAATATCTGGCATGACAAACATATTAAGGAGTAGCAATTTTAGGAGGGAGACTAGGCATTGTTATATGATTCTAGGTATAAAGAATTCAAGGGCAAGCTAAGGACAAGATGGTTTAGACCTTATGTGGTGGAAAGATGCCATGATAATGGTTCAATGCAAATTTGAACTATAGATGAAGAAGCCATTCCATTTCTTATTAA
>APFE030109153.1:0-10484 GCA_000404065.3 Pinus taeda | reverse complement strand
AGTATTATTTCCGCTGCATATTTGTGTATATGGTTATCTCTGTAATTGGTTGCGTTCCTGTTTAAATCTGGATCACCCCTCCACCCAGTTTCAAAGTCAAGAGGGACATTTTTTACCCTTTGTGCTAAGGCCCAAGGAGTGGGCTTCCCTCTTTATGGATTCATAAAAACTTTATAAATTGGGATTTTCTTTCTAATATTTTTGTGTTCATTTTGAAAATTTTAATATATTTTATTGTCAAATTTTCATAATTTTAATTAATTATAAAATACAATTTTTAGGAAGTTCAATAAGGGAAATGTTGTGAAAATGAAGTGTTATGTACTAAGAGATTTAATCTATATATTTATCAATTAATATAATGGGTAAATTATTACTTGTTTCTAAAGTATAGTTAAGCTTTATAAATTGGAAATTTTCCCTAATGTTTGTGTCTTCATTTTGTAATTTTTAACATATTATAAAATTTTCATAATTTTATTTAATTATAAAATAAACATCTTTGGAAAATCTAATTAGTAATACCTAAACACCTAAAAGTTATAATGGTAGTGATCAGAATCCACTTGTGATAGTAGCCAAAATTGACTCTTTGTCATGCCAATATAAAATTAGACCAATTAACACTCCATTAATTCAAAAATAATTATTAAATAAAAATAAATATAATTATAATTATATAATTTTCAAACAAACTAACTAACTAAATATTACCAAAAAAAAAAATAGATGTTAGGAAATTTCTTTGGATAAATTCATAACTCCGTACTATTTTAAACCAAAGTTATCGTTATACGGCAAGGACTATTAAGACGTGGCATATAACAATGGTTTCATGGACCATGAATATAAAATCGTATAATTTTGAGCTTAAATAAGTGTTGTTATATTTATAATGGAGCAATATATAATATCATCGACCATGATCATAAAATAATTAAAGATATTATTGAACCAAGAGATTTATCGAGTAGAGAGCTTCATTTTTTAGTGTGATGTGTAAGTTTTCTTATTTTTCTAATTTAGATTTAACAAATGTATTTTATTAAAAATAAAATAAAATATTTTCTTAAAAATAGTTTATTTATGTGGGAATATCAACTTCATTTATTTTATATAGAAAAGGAAAAATTGTCAAAAAAATATTTTAATGTTGTATATAATAAAATATTCAATATAGGTTCTAAATAAAATATTTTAATATGAATTGATATGAATTGTCTGCATTCAATAATACAATTTAAATAATGAAAAATTACATTTTTTACACTTTAAAATAAGTTTGCACATGAAGAGATTTGATCCCTCTAGACTCATGTTAGATCCCTGCTTAAAATGGATCTATTTTGGTCATAACATAAATTCATAAAAACATTAAATGACTAAGTACTGAAAAATTTACACATAAACACATTTTTATTTTAATTAATTTGAAATTATTTTTATATTTAATTTATATGTTTAATAGAATTGGAATGCTATGTTTGTTATATTAATAAATTATTATGGTTAAACAATTTTATTTTGTAAGTTAATTTGAAATTATTATCATATGTAATGTATAATTTAAATTGAATTAATTATATTTGTATATCAAGTTAGAACTTGTTTTCTCATACTCAATGTAATTTCTAGTTGAACCGTACTACATTTGGTGGATTTGAACTTGGAATCTCATATATAATACTTTATTTTCACGAGGATCACCAATTAATTTGCCTCCAACGAACTCTGTCAACTTGAATTTTTAAATAAATTAAAATATGAAAATTTTAAGAAATGATACTTTGATTTAAATAGTAAGATAATAAGGTATATATAGCATTGTATTATTCATCAAAAGTATTTTTGAAAGTTTATATGTGTAGTTTTATTTTAATTTCAAATATATTTGTATTAAGAGGGATAAGCCATTTTTAATAAAAGAATAACATTTTTATCATTATAAAAATTAAAAAAGTTTCACATTATAAGAATGTATATTTCTTAAGGGAGGCAGAAGCCGGAGCGGCAAATCCTATTTCCAACTCCACTGCATTATAAATGCAGTCTGACATGCAAGGGGAATAGGGGGTTGCCTTGTTGCTAACATGCCAAAGTCAACTTTGAAAGAAATAAATACAAGGCAACCCCTATTCCCCTTGCATGTCAGACTGCATTTATAATGCAGTGGAGTTGGAAATAGGATTTGCCGAAGCCGGAGGGGTCCTCTTTAGCCCCGATGAACATTTGGAGCTCCAAAAAGCATTGGATCTCTTTATGGCTCTCGAAATAAAGAGAATAAACATCATTGGGGACTCCATGTTGGTCATAAGAATCTCCTCAAATGTTCATTCTATTGACAACAATGCATCCATCTATCAGTTGGAAAAAATTGAGCAACATTCCTTATTCCATGTTCTCCATCACTTGAACACAGTTGCCGACGAAATGGAAAATCGTGGGGTTCGTTTGGGAGTTGGGAGATATGAGCTAGATGGGAGAAACGGCAGCAACCTTCCCATTCCATAAATTAATGATGATCAGAGCGGTAATTACTATCGGCATGGCTCCCGAAGCTGGAGGGACAGCGCGGAGGAGCGATCTCAGAAGGTCGGACAGGTGGAGACCGAATACGATGCATAGCGCCCTCCCGGATCTCCAAGACAATCCATCGTATGGCTTAAAGATATTGCCAATTTGGTCTTTGGAGGATGCGATTATCCCATCATTTCAAAGAATGTTCAGTACCGCGAACAACAAGGAAGAATTAATCAGGAGGAGTTCTGCTGCAAATTGCCTGCGAAATTGGTTTGTCAGATCCCTGGGTTAGAACGTGTATTTAATGGGGTTGCAGCTAGAGGATCTCCATAGGATAATGGCATGAGCAGCGGAGTTTGGCTTGATAGAAGAACAGACTCAACATAAGGAACCACCACCCTTTGTTGTGATGTTTACCATTAAAGGCTTGGTGAGAAGTGGTGACAGTAGTGAGAGTTAGCAGAACACAGACATCAGTGTGCTAGGAGGTCATGGTGGCAGCCCTCCCGAGGAAGACCTGGCGCGCTGGAAGAGACCACCAAATTCTTCTTCAAGCCGATTATGGGGAGACTCGATCTCATCACCCGTCGAGTGGAACTGCTGAAGAAGGACTGGAGGGCCGATGCTGAGAGAATCAACGCGGAATTTGAGGCTGTGGAGGTGTCTTTGGAACCTAAAATAGTGAAGATGGAGATAGACCTCCTCACCCCAACTCGAAGTTGGTCAGTGACAACATATTGAAGTTGGTCAGTGACAACATATTCGTCAAGGTTAAGGAGATAGTTGGTCAGTGACAACATATTCGTCAAGGTTAAGGAGATAATTGCAGGACTCCCGAAGGAGGTTGTGGCTCAAAAAGAAATAGAGGAGTTTGTGACTCTGGTGCAGGACCAAGCAGCCGAGGCAATACTGTCAGTGAGGACGAGGGGAAGTCCAA
The DNA here is from genome assembly GCA_000404065.3 of Pinus taeda. NCBI lineage: Eukaryota > Viridiplantae > Streptophyta > Pinopsida > Pinales > Pinaceae > Pinus > Pinus taeda. The sequence goes on along the minus strand of APFE030109153.1, from coordinate 7,027 downwards.
GCTTAGAGAATGTTTATTTATGCTTTTTTGATGTATTTTGCTATTAAGATAGTATTTTCAGCTTTATGGTAGATTTCAGTGTTTTTCTAAATTTATATAAAGTTAGTAGGAGAAAGAAAATAGCTTCAAGGTTGTACTGGGACAGGAAAGCATACGTTTGAAGAAAATTTGTTGATATAATGTAAAACGGTTATGGCCATGAAATCCATATTTTGAATACAAAGTATCTGTTCTGTTTTAAATCTAATATATAGATTATATAACTATGTGTAAATTGGTACATTTATAATAGAATATATAAATAATGTATCTAATTGATATTGTTACTACTTCATTTATATTCGGCTAAACATCATGTATGAAATATGTGAATTATTTTTTCGGATGACATCGAACATTATCCACATTACATTTCTGGCCTATCATAAAATTATCTCTCATACAATCATATTTGACCGTATCCTTAAAAAGATATATAAATTCAAAATAAAACAAAATAATTTTTAAAAATTCATGTCTTACAATTACAAATAAATTATATCAAAGTATTGCAAACAATGTAGATTTTGAAACGGGGACTATAAACTCAAAATGAGAACTCTAGTAAAAAAAACAAGAAAAAATTGCTCGAAAACGAAAAGTGTTGATGTTAAAATGGGTAAATTTTTTACATGTTTTAAAAATGGTAGTGAAAACCATTTTTTGTGCAAAAAACAACATGAAAACAAAAAGTGTTGATGTTGAAATAAAGTAATTTTTTTTTTTTGAATAAATTTTTAACATTTTGAAATAATGACGTAAAAGAAAAACCTTAAAATTTCAAAACAAAATAAAAACAAAAAATTACAAATAAAACCAAAAATTAAAACAATGAAAAAAAAAAGTTAAAAACAAAATTAAATAAATTTTATATAAGGAAAAAATGATAAATAAATAAGTAAATCAATCAATCAATCAAACATAAAAATTAAAAAAAAAAAACAAAAAAAACAAATTAACTTAGAAAAGAAAAATAAATAAATATAAAAATAAAATAATAATATAATAATAAATATATTAAAAAACATGATTAAAGAAAAAATTAATGAAAGAAACAAAAACAAATAAAAAATACTTTATTGGACAATTTAAAAATTAAAAAACAAACAAAATAAAACTATATATATATATATATAATATATATAAATCAAAAATAAATCAAAATAAAAAAACAATAAAGAACATTTGAAAAAAACAATTATAAAAATATTTAAAATAAATATGAAAAATATAAAACATTAAAAAAAATTAATTTAAATATTTAAGATATAAAATTTAACATAACAAAAACAATAAAACCCAATTAAATTTATTAAAAAACAATTATTATTAAAGAAAGTGCGCCCCTCAGGCCCTTGGGCAGGCTCAACTTGGTTCAAGAATCAGGATAGGGGCTTAGCCGATTCTCAAAATCGGGTTGAACCCCCCCAAGGGCCTAAGGGGTCATCGCCCCTATGGCCCTGGGCCCATTGGGCCGCAGGGGTGGGGATGCAACCCCCACCTACACAGCCCAACCAACCCAGGGGCGAGGGTAGATACTCGACCGATTCTAAGAATCAAGCCTCACCACCTGGGTTGGTTGGGCCGCGACGGTTACGGCATAGGGGACTGTGTGCAGCCCCTTCACCCCCTCCCACCCCCGTAACCTAACAAGCCCAGGTTGTCAAGCCCAAGAGTTGAGTCGTGCACGCCCATGTGCGACAAGCGCCTATATTGCCAACTCGAGCAAAGTGCGACAACAAGACGACATTCGGTTAAAGGCGACTGAGTTGTAGCTGACGTGCTTATGTGTGACAAGTGCCCGCACTACCCAACTCGACTTGATGTGCGACGTGTTGAATGTGTTGGGTGAGCACGTTGGTTAAAGGCGTTGGGCGGGCGAGACGAGCAGGCATCGGGCAAGACGTGCGGATAAGTCGTGCGATGGTGGTTGGGCGAGTCAGGAAAGCGGGCGACCGACCTGAGCAACCCATGGTGGAAGTGCAACAAGTCATATGAAGTGTTATTCGAGTTAATACGATGGGTGAACCAAACTTATATGGGAGGGCCAACTTGAATATTATAAGCAGGCCGACGTATTGGATTTATAGATGAGCCGACCCATGGTGAAGTGAAGGGTCGCATCCCTTGGAGGTGCCACGACCGTGTGGCATGGATATAAATAGAAGATGGACAAATGGTGGAAGGATCATCATCGAAGTCAAACAAGCAAGCATGGAACAAGAACTTGGGTGCAGGAAAGCGAGCAAGGAAGACCGAACTACAACAGGGGGAGTGTGAAATGTAGGGTCGTGTTTGCTTGGCCAAAAGTCGGGGTTTTTGGGTAAGACCGCAGGGTGGTGTGACGGGCAGACAGAGTTACAGGCCGCTACACGCAAAAATGCAATGTGTTGATAGGGTGACGTGACCCAATGGCGACTAGACCGAGGGTGATCAAACCCGAGGATGACCCAATGCGAGGGTGACCTAACCCGAGGGAAACCCAACACGAAGGGTATGGGTGCAAAATTGTACGACATGTGCAGAATGGTGTGACAGTGTGTTGAAAAGTGCAATAAGGCACGGGAGTGGGCCAAGAGATGAAGAGGGCATGCAGCAGTGCGATAGAAATGTAGAAGGGCGAGGGTAGACCAAGACGACGGGCAGTGGGCACAACAGTGCCAAGATAGTTTGAAGTTTGGGGAAGTTGTGCACAGTGGTATGACTTAGTTAATTTCTGCATGCATGACTTGTAAAACAGTGGTGTGTTGGTCATCTTTGTTAGCAGCACGACATTTGTAATTTTATGGACAATTGAATTACATAACTTGATTTTGTATTGATATTGGGTAGGCTTCAGTTCATGGGAGTTGTCTCTCCCATTATGATAATGTATTGAATGTTTTTATCCAATGTGCATATTTATTTGATGAAGTTTAGTTCCGCTGTGATATAACACTTGAAGTAAAAATTGGCTAAGTGTTTGGTTACGCGTAGTCTGCACATTTGAGTATTGGTGAAAATAAAAAGTGTGGCGGTGTCGCACCCGCCTATGAGTGGTTGAAAGACTACCACTGGGATAGGGGCGTGATAGTTGGTATCAAAGCTTGATTCAGGACAAGTCAAGCGAATTGAAGTGAAAGATACACAACTGCCACTTCGTGAAAGTTGGTATCAAAGACCACTTCCCGTGAGGCTTTGATTGAAATTGAAGAAGTTTAACAGGGGCTTGTTGCAGGGTTGAAGTTGAACGAATTGGTGTATGGTCTTAACAAGATCACAAGCAAAACTAATGGCAAACTAGGTGGAAGAACCTTAGGTGACAAGTGAATCTAGCAGGGATGTCAAGACAGCGTTTATAGACAGGGTATTGGACAGTATGGGGGAGTTTGTTGCAAAAATGGCTTCGTTGAAGGCAAAGAATGATGATTTCCAGGATAAGTTCACGAAGTTGGAAGAAACACATGAGAACCTCAAGGTTCGATATGAGTATACTAAATGGAAGTATGCGCAAATAGAGAAGGAAATCAATAACATTGGGGCTACAAGAGATCAAGGTTTGGACGAAATCTTGAAGTTGCAGAAATCTCTTAACGATACTTGGAATGAATAAGTTGTTTTGAATAAAGTAGTTGGGCAAGGACCAATTGGAGGGACTACTCATGTGAAATTCAAGGAACATGATTCTTATGATGGGATAAGGAGTGCACAAACACTTGGAAATTTCTTATGGGATATGGAGCAATACTGGGAATGCTTCGGAATCGCTGATGATGAAGCCAAGGTCAAGGTCGCTGCTCAATTCCTTACTAAGGATGTTAAGATGTGGTGGAGACGGAAGTTAGATCAGATTGCCAATGGTGATGCTAATGACATCTCTACTTGGGACGATATAAAGAAAGCTTTGCAGGCTCATTTTAGCCCACAAGATGAGCCTTGGGAAGCAAGGACAAAGATTAAGTATATTAAGCAAACAGGGAGTCTATATGCATCAACGGGAATTCTCGAGTGCAATCTTGGAACTACTTGACATGGCAGAGAAAGACAAGGTGTTCAATTTCATCATAGGATTGAAACCTTAGGGACGCAATGAGGTGAAGAGGCAAAAGATCAAGACTCTAGAGGAAGCATTTGTTGTGGTTGATTGACTCACAGAACATTATGATGAAGGGACCAAAGAGAGACAGAAGAAGTTCGATAAATCGAAAGAGAAGTCTACAAAGGAGGAGCATTCGAGATCGAATGACAAGTCAAAGACAAAGAAGCCTCTGAAATGTTGGTTGTGCGAAGAGAACCACACGGTGAAGAATTGTCCTTCTAGACCGACGGTGGTTGCAGCAGCACAAGCCGATGCAAAGAAAAAGGAAGATCCAACACTTGGGGTGATGCAGATTTTTGGAGCTGCGGTAGCTACGGAAGTTGTCCCAAGGTGGGATCCTGAAAGGAACAAGCTGGAATATGTTAGCATGAAGGTTGGGCAAGGCACTTTACTCATTATGGTGGACAGTGTTGTGACTCATAACTTCATCAGGGAGGAAGTTGCGAGGAAAGTTGGGTTGAAGTTCTCACCGACCCAAGCTCATCTTAAAGCAGTGAACTCTTCACCAGATACAATTATTGGCATGGCAGAGAATGTGGATGTGAACATTGGTGAGTGATCTAGAAAGATCGAATTCATGATTGTATGAATGGCTGACTATGAGGTTGTATTAGGTTGGAATTTTTGAAGCAATATGAAGTTATGATGGTGCCACACATGAAGAAGTTGCACATTTACGACGAACGGGATGATGAACCTTTGGAGGTACTGACCATGACAGTTATGTCAACTTGGTGTAAATTGACAACGATGAATGTGGAGGACATCAAGTGGGATGAAGAACTCTATGAGAGGTTGTCTTTTGTATAGACAAAACTTATGGAGCAGTCACAGGTTATTAGAGCATTGTTTGATAGTATCCTGGATTTGACAAGATGGTTAAAAGCAATGGAAGGAAATGATGCTAGACCAGAAACTCAGGAAGAGATTCAGGAAGCATACATGCAAAGATTGGAAGAGGAGGATCCAGATAGGTGGATTGAGCTATTAGCCACGGATGAGGGAGATCCTTTGGGTTCCACATCCTCCCCTTATTCTTAGACTGATATGGGGATGAGGCTCATTGTTTTTTGCTCATGGCAGTGAGTCCTCTATACTTATGAGCAAACACTTGGGGCGAGATGGACACGATTGACAACAGGATCCGAAGATGGTCATGATGATGTAGGGAGCATGCGTTCTTGTGGAGTTACGGTTGGATTAGCTACCCAACTAATCACCATCACAAGGGGATCCGACACATGATTTTCTTGCAGATTTTGAAAAATTTGTAGCATGGAGCAGGTCATGGGTGGAGCTATCTGGGTACCCAAACATATGGATATATCTTAGCGATGGAGGTTGTTGAGATGGTGTTGTCGAGGGCAACAACATTTTTAGAGTGGTGGAGGATGTCAAGCCCACGAGTTGAGTTGAGTGTGCTCATGTACGACAAGCGCCTGTATTGACCAACCCGAGCAAAGTGCGACAATGGGATGACATTCGTTAAAGGTGACCGAGTTGTAGCAAGTGCGCCCATCTGCAATGGGTGCTCGTACTACCTAGATCGGGTTATGTGCGACGTGGTGAGCGCATCGGTTAAAGGCGTCGAGCGGGCAGGCAAGACGAGCGGGCGTGGAGCAAGACGTGCGGATGAGTTGTGCGACGACAGTTGGGCGAGTCAGGAGAGCGGGCGAGCGACCCGAGCGGCCCACAATGGAAGTGTGACGAGTCATATGAAGTGTTGGTCGAGTTAATACGATGGGCGAGTCAAACTTATACGGGAAGGCCAACTTGAATATTATAGGCAAACCGACGTGCTGGATTTATGGATGGCCGACCCATGGTGAAGTGAAGGGTCACGTCCCTTAGAGGTGCCACGACCGTGTGGCATGGATATAAATAGAAGATGGACGAATGGTGGAAGGATCATCATCGAAGTCGAACAAGCAAACATCGAACAAGGACTTGGGCGCAGGAAAGCGAGAAAGGAAGGTTGAACAACAATAGGCAGAGTGCAGAACGCAAGGCCATGTTTGCTTGGTCGAAAGTCGGGGTTTCTGGGCAGACCGTCGGGTGGTGTGATAGGCGGACAGAGTTACAGGTCGCTACACCTAGAAACACGACGTGTTGATAGGGCGACCAGACCCAAGGGTGACCCGACACAAAGGGCGCGAGTGCAAAACTGTTCGATGGGTGCAAAACTATGTGACGTGTGCATAACGGTGTGATGGTGTGTTGAACGGTGTGATAAGGCACAGGAGTGTGCCGAGAGGTGAAGAGGGCGTGCAACAGTGCAACAAAAGTGCAGAAGGTCGCGAGTAGACCAAGACGGCGGACGGTGGGCACAACATTGCCAAGGTAGTTCGAAGTTTGGGCAAACCATGCACGGTGGCATGACTTAGTTAATTTCTATAAGCACGATTTGTAAAACAACAATGTGTTGGCCGTGTTTGTTGGCAACATGACATTTGTAATTTTATGTACAATTGAATTACAAAACTTGATTTTATATTGATATTGGACAGACTTCAGTTCAAGGGAGTTGCCCCTCCCATTATGATGATGTCTTAAATGTTTTTATCCATTGTGCATATTTATTTGATGAAGTATAATTGAAGTTTATTCTCGTTGTGATACAACACACGAAATAAAAATTGGCCAAGTGTTTGGTTAGACGTAATCCGCACATTTGAGTATTGATGAAAAAAAAAAGTGTGGCAGTGTCGCACCCGCCTATGACTGGTTGAAAGGCTACCACCGGGATAGAGGTGTGACACAGAGGGTGGCTTAGCCAATTCCGAGAATCGGCCCTCCACCCCCTGAGCCCGTTGCGCTGCTAGATTTTAATTTTTTTTTAATTAATGTTTTTTAAATACTTATTTTTTTTATTTTTTTTTAATTGTTTTTAATGTAATTTTGTTAAATTTT
>APFE030109150.1:0-12972 GCA_000404065.3 Pinus taeda | reverse complement strand
TTTTCCTTCCGTAGAAAATTTCATGAAAATTTCTTGAAAATTAAAAGCTATTGTACCAGGGATTGTAGCCATTGGACTCCTAGTACAACATCAGCACCTCCCATTGGAATGGAAAGCATTGGGCTAGTCAATACATATTCTCCCATGGATAGCTTGATATTATGGCACTTTCCAGAGCAATTTATTGCTCCTCCATTGCTCCAATTGCAATCATCACTTGACACTCTGGTGCTGGATATAGGAAGCAATTCAATTCTTTTGCTACCTTATAATGAATAAAATTGTGGGTACTTCCTGAATCAATCAACACTATTACCTTTTTCTTCTTGAATTGTCCTTCTATCTTGATGGTTTGAGGAGTGGTAATTCCCGCCAATGCATTACAAGATATCGTCGGATTCATTTGTTCTTCATATAGGCTTTGTTCCTGGATTATATCTTCTTCTTTTGACCTTTCTTGCTCCTTTTCTTCTTCCTCTTCACAATCTATGTAGAATAATTTCTTCTCAGCACACTTATGACCTTTAGTGTACTTACTATCACAACTGTAACAAAGCCCTTTTGCTTTTTTTTCTTCAATTTGTTGTGGTGTCAACTTTATAGGTTGTGGAAGACTAGGGACAACACTTCCATCTTTATAGTTGTGAGTGGTATTCTTCTTGGTTGCCATAATTTTGCTTTCCATTTTTATTGCTAACCTGAATGCCTTCTCTAATCAATCAAGTTCCCAAAGGCGAACATCATGTTGGATATTATCCTTTAAAGACCCTATGAACACATCAATCCTATGCTCCTCTGGAATATCTTTTACCCTTATGTTCAATTTTTAGAACTCCTAAATGTGCTCCATTATTGAACCCTTTTGTTTGAGACTTATCAATTGGCTAAAAAAAGTGTTGGTTTTTGTATCCTCGTAATGTGCTATCAATTCTTCCGTAAAAATTGCCCAAGTGATAAATTGTTTATGAGAGCAAAGCCATTGATACCATACAAACTGATTTGGTTCCAAATATAAATATGCCATACGTACCTTTTGTGTGTTTTTCACATTATTTAGATCCAAAAATTGCTCCATATGTAATATCCATATTGCGGGATCCTTGCCATTAAACTTCCTCATATCGATTTTTGGAATATGGTGGGTCATCGATCCAAAATTAGAGTCTATGGAATCATGATTAACATTTCTTTTATTCTCATCATGAGTTTCCTTTAGTACCTTTTCACCATTAGTGACCATTCCTTGCAGCAACTTATTCATATTTATTGTTAATTCTTCCATCTTATCATCCATGCCATCAATTTTAGCGTCCATGCCATTCATCTTAGCATCCATGCCATTCATCTTAGCTTCCATGCCATCCATATTAGCTTCTACGCCCATCTTTAAACCATCCATCTTAGCTTGTACATCTTTCCTTAAACCATCCATCTTAGATTATGTTTCTTTTTGTGCAAGTGACACTTGTTGTACTTGTTCTTGTAATTTTGATATATCATGTAGCATTCCTTCCTCTTCTTCATGAGCCATGCTAGAGCTTTCGGGTTCCTTACTAGGTGTTTGCATTTTCCTTCCTCGGGGCATTAGTTACCGATAATAATTCTCTAATATGCCCTTTGAATTCCTTCAAAATAAATTTCAAACCAATCTTAAGCAAAAATTTAAAAGAATCTACACACCTTTTTTCACTTTGTAGGAGATCAATATTGCCTCTGATGTATCTCTGTACATTCAAATCATCCAATTCTGAAATTGTGACCTGCAGTAGTCCTCTGTGTCCTCTTTCCAATGCCATGAGTCTGATCCAAATTGGATTCTCCAAGGAAGAGTTATGGGAAATCTCCCACGGTGAACTGATTATGGACTAGTTCAGTAGGGCGAACTTGTACGATGTACCACGAGTCCCTGTTTCGTCTTTTGGCTCTACAAAATATATACAAGAAATTAAAATTTTTCCTCTATCTGCACCTTCTTACGAAATTTCAATCCAATGCTCAGAGAAAAAGTTATGATGATTTCCCCAGGTCACCTATTTGGAATGTAATTCAGGAGTCTACAAAAAAACCAACTTCCTCAGATCATATCTCCACAACTATAGTGTAAAACGCTCTGAAATGTAGACCCAAGATTCAGCGTGATGTCTTCTCAAATTGGTTCTGGTTTTAGCTTTTGAGACATTGCACAAAGAAAGTTATTGCGAAAATGCCACAATGACCTGTTTGGAGTAGCGAAACCATAGAATCCAAAGTTCTGATACCAAATGTTATGAAACCAGCTTAAGAAAAGATAGAAAAGATAGATAAATGCCTTAGAATTCAGCCTCTTCAAGGGGGAAACCCCCTTTACATTACATAAATGAAAAATTCTTGGATGATACAAATGACAAAACCTCCTTTCTATATATAGGAGTCTAGGGAGTCACAATATAACCGAGCTGACCTAACAATAATAATATAAAGCCACAAAAATAACAATAGAGGGATTCTATGGGGCACAGTAATAACAATATGGGGGAAATAGGGGCACAACAATATTAATAAGGGGTAAAACTACAATAGTAATAGGGTAATCACTAGTATTATAGGGACCCAACAAGACTATTTAGCATTCGCTGAAAAAGGCGAAGCCTAACAAATCATCATTGAGTGCGTTAGATGAACACCACAAATGAAAAGTCATTACGTGATTCGATGGATCTTCACCTAGACTTATATTGAATTTAGGAATATGAGAGGGAAGTTTATGAGGAATCGCTAGCAACCAAGGGGCATAAGCAATTGGATCATTTTTCAGTCGGTTCAGATCTGGTAATTCTAGAGTTGCTACAAAAGGCAATTGTTGATTCAGGTTTGGCGAAGCATACCCAGGATAAGATGGGATCAACTTAACAGTAGGTCTTTGCATACCAGCATAATGTATCTGATGCTGGTAACTTTGATAAGGTTGATGGGAAAAACCATTATAGTATGGTTGTTGATAACCGCTTTGAAAATGCGGTTTCCCATTACCTACAAAGCCTTCTTGCTCAGGTCCTTGGTAAGCTTGCTGGAATTGTGGTTGTTGATATTGCACCAGCCATGGTTGTTGAACCATTTGTTGTTGCCCAACACTGGATGATTGACCAAGATGTGGGGTGATAAAACATGTTAGAGCCTGAGTCGTTCAAGTTAAGGAAGCACTAATCTGAGGTTATGATAGAGCCGTAGGTACCAGAGGATATTATACTGTAACCTGAGAGACTTGAGGTTGACATACAATGGGCTGTGCTTGTATTTGTGACACAGTCACAATAGCAGGTGTAGTAGTAATCTTGAACATAGATTGGGCTGGTTGGATTGAATATACAACACTTGGTTGTTGAGGAAGTATTGGTATCCAACCACTAGACGTAATTCCAATTTGACCTGAATTTTGTTGTGAGCTCTCATATGGTTGTTCTCCAGGAGGGAATAATGAAAAAGTATATTGCCCCCGATATGGCGGCAATCGAGTGCTCAAAGGTTTGATGGGCCTTTGAAGACTAGGCTGCCCAAATTGAAACTGGTATATAGGATCAATTTGGTGAGCTTCAACATAAGAAGTTCCAGATAGGATCTCGGAGGAACAAATAGGAACAGACCATGTCATTGAAACAGTCCATGTGTGGACTCCATCTAGTGATTGATAACTAGTTGGGATAGATGCTATACCAGCAAAAATTGTCAAAGTGGCAGCAAGAATTTTTTTCGTGGCTGTATCAGATGATACAGTCCTAGATGTTGATGGTTGCTCAGACATATTTAGTCTATCCAAAATATTTCCTAGTGATTTGACAGGAACTTGTGATGAAGGATTATTAAAAGAACTAACTTCAGGGGTAGAAGGGTATAAATGGATTCTAGTTCCAAAATTCAATGAGGTACTAGATGGAAGATCCTCTACAACCTCTTCTATAGCAATCAGACCAGGTGGAAGAGGTAGACCATTAGGTCCATAAAATATTTCTGCAGTTGAAGAAGGTATAGCTTCTGTGATGACAGATACTGGAGGGGTGACACCTTCTGAATTCTAGAATTCAGCTTCCAGATGTTCAGGTAAGTTAACTTCAGTTACTGGATCAGTCCTAGATGGTGTTGTTTCAGGTATAGAAGTGTCTACCGCCACACTTGGATCGGTTCTAATGTCCTCTTGTAATTGCGGAACTTCTTCTGTAAAGGCAGATGTACCAAAAATGATCGGAGTAACTGTAGTCTCTGATGACGTTGAAACACAAGTTTCAAATAAACCAAGAGAAGTGGACTCAATTAAGTGAGACTGTTTTGCCCGGAATGGTTTCGTTTCTGGAGTCAAAGACATTTGACTCGCTAGCCTCCATGAATAATAGGGTTTTGATTGACTTTCTTCCAAGATTGTGGATTACTTGATCAACTCAAAATTAAAAAGGGGAAAATGTTATTCGGAATTGAATAAATTTTAATGATGCTTTGACACAACTTTGCTTTTTCAATTTTTAAGAGTCGAGAAAAATCTAAAGATGAGTCTAGTCGCCTTCGATTTTTAATGAGCCTAAAGTGACAAGTGCTCAGATGGGCCTTTTCTTTTAAGGAGTCGAAAAGGAACAAAAATGACTACTCTGGAAATCTAGACAGAGGGATTAGCAAACCAATTGCAAAACTGCAATATACACCTTGGTGGTAAATTAAAGAGAAATTACCAAGGACTTATGTACGGCAGTCAATCTTCCTGAATGTTGTGTTCAGTGCATTGCAATCGATAGGGTGGTAGACACAGCTTCCTATGGATAAAGGATATCAGCCTATTGTGGTCTCCCAATATATACACAACGGTATGGGGAGCACAAGTCCGTACTAGCACTTGTCTTATCAAAGAGGAGGAATCACCCAACCTTCAATGAAAATGATAGTTACTAGGTTTTACAATGTAGAAATACGTCTCTAGCCTAGACGTCTAGATGTGTTGCGTTAGGTTCCAAAGCATTGTTATGTTCATTGAGATTTATTTTAGAGCTGATCTTGCTTAGAAGTTTGCCTTTCAAGGTTCACCACGTGATGTAGATGTAAAATTCCTAAATATGCAATCTAAAATGATAAATAGTCATTTATTTTCTTTTAGCAATGCAAATATTAGCTACTAAGGAAAGAAGATAACGATTCTTTCAACAGAGAGCAGAAAGCACACACTAAATGCACTTTTCCTAAATCATTTTCCGCATGCAGTTTGAATGCAAATGCAAATGCATGTTTTCGTTTTTCATTTCCTTAATGTAAGAATACAAAAAAGGAAAACTAAGTACGGATCTAAACTATTTTCTTCAAAGCAACACTTCGACAATTTCTTTTTAAAATGAAAGGAAGACTAAAATGACACTTTTCGATTTCAAATAGAAAAAAATTTTCAACACTTTCAATATTAGTATTTCAAATCAAATAAAATGGAAAAAGTAAAATCCACTATCTAGAAGAGGAAGACTTTACGACATTCTTCTTTTTGACTCAAAATGACAGTTACGACACTTCTTTGCATCAAAAAAGACAATTCAATTAAGCTACTTTTGACAAAGAAGGACTACAAATGATAGACAAATACATAAAAACATTTACAAATACTTATCAATGGAGGCTGAACAATCTAAAAGAAAGAGGTTTCAGCAATGAGATACTAATCACAAGCAGTAAACAACTGAATAGAGTTGAAAACAAGGAGGAAAAACCAAATTTCAAAGAGAGAAACAGTATCACTCAGTCATCGCACCTGTCATTCAGGGAAATAGGGATGCATGTCACTTGCAACACATAGGAGGTGTGATGCATACAGGCTGCTAGTTACAGACAGTACGATGGGCCAGGGAGTGAAACTGAGTTGGGTTTTTGCTCAAAATTTGCAGCTAAGTTCAGTGATTTAAGCTGAGCTATGATAGGTAGTAAAAACAAAGTACAGGGGTATGATCTTAAGAGGTTATTGAGCTACCACAAGGGCATTTAGGATGCTTGTAAGTTGGATGTTTAGTTCATAAACCAACCCAAAGATTGACTGAAGTAGCATTCATCTACTTTGCAGTTGCATAACAAAAGAAGTTCGAAGGCTATCTGGCTAACTTTAGGCTCCCTCTGTAGTTTATAAATCAAACAACAATAAAAAACAAAAAAACAATTTGTTCCCTAGTGGAGTCACCATTTTGTTTCTAGGAAAACTAGTGTCTTTTCGATATTCTAGAACCACTAAGATTGGTAGCTATCTTAGAAACAAACAATCAAAGAAATTTGCAATTTTCTTGATGTATGATAGATAAGAGAGAAGAAAAGAGGATGAACCTGGATCTTTCCGCTTGATTCCTTTCTTGATTTCTTCTCCCTTGATAGAGCTTGCAACTCCTCTCCTTCTTTTCCTGCTTTAGAGAATACTGTAGAGGCAAAGTAACAAAACACCATCAAAGCATCTCGATCTATAATACCATAAACAATGCAGAATCAAAAATACATTGGCCATACAATTGCATTCACAAATACACGATTGTATGGAGGAAAACTCAAAGAACTTTATTAATAATAGAAGAGAGGATTACAACCCAGCTGTTTGATCCAGCATCAAAGCCCTCTTAATCTCATGAAAGGAAAGATCACCCAACAATACAGTGTTCCTTCTCAAAGACAAACTAACAAAAATTCTATACAAATTACAAAATTCCAGCCTCTAGATATCTCAGATGAGGGATCCATTTATAGATATTTGCAGAGGTGTGAGTCAGCTCTAGTTTTTTTATTAGTGTCATTCCACTTGTAGTTCTTAGTTCCACTTGGAGATTTCTTGGATCTTTTACTCATCCCTGGACGAATTCAGAGAGGCAAGTGTCATAGAGGAAGTTTCTAGAAGATTTCATGAGCATCCACTTAGCAAACTGCCTCAGACATTTGTCCATTCTTGCTCATCACAACCCATAGAAGGCTCTTTGAGTATGCATCATACCTGGCTAGTTTAGGAGTCAGTATGCATCGGACTTTGACCAAGGAGTAGTCAATATGGTCTAGTTTTGGCTAGTTCTGAGTGGTTTTTCAGTTGGAACTTCTAGGAGATGATGTAATCAGTTCACCATGATCCTTTAGGCTTTGAAACAACACTTTTAGGGGTTAAAGAGCCCTTGGTTTATTGACATATATGATTGGGGTTGAAACGCCCAAATATTTCAATAACATATAATTAAGGAGATGTGTGATTGATACAAAATAATTGATTATTGTATTTTTCTATATGGGAAATGAATGAAATGGAAAACCACTATTTGGGAGGAAAAGGCAAAGCAGAAGCAATTGTTGTCCCTTCCCAAGGAAGTCGTATCCAGAAAGGGAGATCAAGATCGGAGCACATAATCTAGGAGAAGAAATGGAAAGCGTGACATCAGCACAAGAAGGCAAAATGATAAATTGGAAATCAAAGATAGAGCAAATCCCTCAGGACCCTTTGATCTTGAGGGATCGCTGCTTCAGAACTTATCTGTATTCTTGATATATCCACCTAGCCATTATAAAAAGGGACAACGCTTGTAGCCCAGGGGAGCATGTATTATCATTTTTCAAAACTTATTGTTGTACTATTACTTTGATCATCGACTCTTGTTGTTTAAAACAAGGTAAGATTTCTTATAAACTTTTTATACATGATAAATACATAAATCTGTTGTTGTTCCATTCCTTCCTATTGAATTAGCTTGATAGTGCTTCACTAGTGTATAAGGGCCTAACCCTAGTGGATCCACTTGCTACCTATACCATTATTTTACAGTTTCAGTCATGTGATGGTTTGATTCACTTTTCATTACCTTGAATCATTGCTTTACAATTTCCTGTCTTTGCAAGTTCTAATACTTTATGGAATCATTATATTGCATAAGTTGTGATTGAATCGAGTTATTATTCCCTTGCTATCATAATGAGATTATTATCCATTACCACTTATATCATTATTCATTTCCACTATAAAGTGTCGCAGTTCATTATAGGTTGTTGTTCATTTGGCTTTGTTATTCATTTCTACTAAGTTAGCATTGTTCTTCATTTCCATTAAGCTAGCATTGTTGTTCATTTCCATTTAGCATTACTATTCATTTTTATTAAGTTAGCATTATTGTTCATTCATACCAGATAGGTGTTATTTCTTTCCTGCAAGTATTTGGTTTTTCTTTTAATTATTTTGCAGTAAGCGTGTTTACTACATTTCTGTTAGCAACATTAGTGATCTATCATTTCTAGTTAATTTCTTTAGTGTGGAGTGTAAGATCAAAAAATGTAAAAGACATTGGCTATCATTGTCTAAGTTCTTAGATTGTGCATCTTGTCTATATTTGCTTTCATTTATATCAGTTGACAGAGGAAAGAGTTATCACTACTGCATCCCTGACTGATAAATTGTTGTAGTTTTCCGAGTGAATGATTTATGTTCTAGAGCATTAAGCTTCTTTTGATTGCAATTAGATTTCATTTCAAGCATCCATTTACTCTTGTATTTAGAACAGTACTACAAATTAGAAAGCATTACCCTTGGAATAAATTCCCGCCTCAGACTGAGTACACTCTTGAAATAAAAAATCGTACCTAGATTGATAATTAATGTAGGATAAATAGGAGTTCAAAAGACACCTTTTATACCTCAAAAATAATGTGTAAGGGTCTAATAAGTAATGCAAGGATGTTATTTTATTAGAAAAGAACAGATAAGCAGGAACCACTTCTAATTTTATAACATCGATGAGCAACCTAGTATGTGAATACATCAAGTTGTTTGACTTTAAAATTAGGATGGGTAACTCTTCCTTATTACTCTAATGACACAAGAAGCAAGTGTATAAAGAAAGATTTATGCTACCACATTAGTAATCTTGAAAAATAGAGTGACAAAAGTGCATCGTATTGAGATAGAGGGTCAATATTGCTCTCTTGGAGCTTTGGTCAAGGATTTAGTTGAAATGATAGAATAAAGGAACATAAGGAACTGGTTGGATTATGAAACTTTTCAATTCTTTTTTTGCATGAGGACATGAATAATATTCAGTGTCGGGGAATGTTGGGCCTCCAACTTGTCATGCTTTGTTTGATGAAACCATCCATTTTGACATCATTCCATTCACTCATTGTCATCATTTTTAACCACATTTATTCATAAACACATCAAATTCACACATACATTTTTACATTGTGCATTATTATTACTTCCATTATTTTTAATGAAACAAGAATAATTTTTCAGTATTTACTAATTATAGTTTAGTAAGTTCAAGTTGCTGCAATTTTGTCATGGTTTTGTAGCTATCTCAATGGTTGAGGTAGTAACACCACTCTAGAAGGAAATATGACACTTGGAATTTGTTTCTATAATCTCTAATATGGATTTGTATTGGTAAAGTTCCACCCACGTCTCATTTGTGGACCTCGAACATCAAATCAAGGGAAAAGAATAGTTGGTTTTACCAATCGACTTCAAAAGCATTTTCTGAGCAAATGAAAGCAAATTTCGCAAAAAAAACATGTGTTTTGTTTAACACAAGACCAAATTAGGTTTTCAATGTGCCATTTTCTCAAGTTCATTACCATTTTAGAGATGTTTGAAGTTGTTTGGAGCCTTATTTTGTAGATTACATGGATATATACCTTTTCAATTTTTCATTTAATGCATAGTTAGTGAAAAGGCCTAAAAGAGTTGTTCTTTAGCAACTTTGTGGCATAGCGATAATTTCGTTTGGATATGGGATGATATTTGATTCAAAAATACATGAAATTTTATTTGATTTGATCTCATGATAAAAAAACAAGAAAGAAAATTTTGAGTTTGTTAATTGTCTCAAATTCTATAAATTGCAATCCCTTTGATGAGAGGAGTGATGATGATCAAATATTTCAAGGATTATCTTAATTTGTAATTGTTGTTGCTTATTGAAGAAGAAGAACTCTATTTTTTTCATTGAATGTATTTTTTTTTAATATCATGCAACTTTGAATGAAATTTTGATTTAAATCTCCTCCCTTGATTTGAATTTTCAACACCTTGTAGTCCTCAAGAGGGCCACCTAGAGTTCTGTGAGAATAGTATAGATGTTTTTCATTTGGTTCATATTCTCATGAATGGTTTTTTTTACATAGATTAATTTTTTATTCTCATTATAGATTAAAAACTCATGTTTTCCATAAACTAAAAGTTTATTCTTTATTAGACTAAAAGTTTGATGATTCTGTTATCTTCGTACCTCATGTGCTTCTCAAAAGATTGCAAATAGTGTACTGACCATCAAGAATAAACAGGGAACAATCACATTCTAAGAATTCATGAGGACTAACCTATCTTGCCGCTAAATCCATGGTGAAACTAACGTGAGGTTTAGGCTTAGCCATAGCATACGGTGATTAAGAGGTATGTTGAATTTCTTTTAAGAACAGATTAAAAGGCACGCTATTCTCACTAGGATTGCCATCCCTCAACATGTGTGACACTCTTAAAAACAACTCCAGTGATGTGACTTGCATGAGGATTAATAATATAAGTAGAATCAATGTTGAAAGGTCAAAGAGTGATTAGACGGTCCTGATTGGTTTGAAGGGCTAGTGGAGAGCTTGTTCCATCTGGGGTACTCCCTACCATAACATGTTGGGGTCATCAGCCAAATGGGCTCCTCCCATTGGCTCCTTGTGACTAAAGGCCCAAGGGTCTAAAGGGTAAAGTTAAAATAGGTAGGTCTACTCTGTCCTTTGATCCCTACTTCCTGGTATTCCGACCAACCCTAAACTACCATATATCCTCTACTCCAATCCCTAAGCCCACAACTTAGACAATCATGCCCCTTCTACTATATAATATTATGTCACCTAATCTTTCCCTTCCCGACATCTATTATACCATCCTAGTGAGAATATCCCTTCCTCATCATTTGTGCATGATCTACTAATTTTCATTTCTAAAACATCTAAGGACCACTTCCAAATGTTACTTTCACTCACTCTTGTGGGCTCCAAGTAACCTGACACCTTTACTAGTTGTATTTTTCTTCTGTTCGCTCAATAAAATGAAGCAAACTGCACTCACAGACACAAAAGCCTATCGTTCCACTTCTATTGGTGTTGAGCCCTTGGTAGATGCAGATAGTCAAATTTCAAACCCCTCTTATCCTTATTCGCTCGCCGACCTCCACTGTGAATGGATTTTTAACCATGTGAGGAAAGACGACCCTTTTAGGGTTGTCGACTCGAGTCTATATTTTCAAATTGCAACTTCTATTCATCATTTCCTCCAATTTATATCTTGGCTAGCGACAACATACCAAGAGGATAAGAATTAGTTTATTTCTGCCTCATGGAATAAAATATTGGAAATAAATCCTACCTTGATCCAAAGGGAGCTTATTTTTCCTCTTTCTTGCATAATGTAGCCATTGTCAGGGAAGTATACATAGGTATTAGCTTTCAATTACATCTCATTCTTAGTTTCCTAACACTAATTTCATTTTAGTATATCCTAGATGTAGATTCATTAAAATAAAAAAAATTCAATCACCTACAACCCCCACTACATCACATGGTGCAGTAAGAGCCACATCATCTTCCACATCATGAATTCTTACCTTTGTAGGTAGAAGAAGAGGAGAAAAAAAAGAGGTTGAAGAAATGGATGGAGATGATGACAATGAGGAATATCCTTTTGGATTTCCCATTTAATAATTAATGTCAATTTTCATATTAAGAACACCCCTTTATCCGTACTTACTAACTTCAAAGGTATGAGATAAGAAGACCTGAAACCTTTCTCTTGGAAATTTAAATAACTTGTATACCTTATGGGTACTCATTACACATTCAAAAATTGAATTTGTTTCTGGCAACATCAAATGATAGAAATATTAAATGGTTCATGGCTTTAGGAACACATTCTATAAGGAAATGGGATGATATGAAAATAGTATTTTTGGAAAAATACAAAGATTATTGCATAGACCATGACCTTAGAAATGAAGTTGTTAAGATGAACCAAAAAGAGGATGAAATCCTGGAAGATTTAGTGGAGAGATTTAATTATGATATCAAAAGATCTAAATTGTATAATTTAGGACCGCACACATTAAAAACTCTCCTACTAAATGCTATAAGATCTAAATGGATTGATATTGTTAAATTTGGGGGGAAATAATTTGTCTCTCAATTGTCATTTCAAGAGATTTGTGAACTATGCAATAGCATAGAAAGAGGAAAAGAAAAGTATGTAAGATGCCCTTAAGATCTATTAATGGAAAGTCTAAGTAAATAGACATCAGGAATGGTAAGTCAAACTAAATTTAACAATTTTCTATATATTATTCGTAATTTAAATGAACAGATTGATATGATAGGAATGCAAAACAAGCAAAAAGTTGAAATTGTCCTTCAATTATCGTTTTTCCCTAAATGTAGAAAGAAACATTTTTTTCATGAATTTCAACTTGATAGCGTTAAATTTTGTGAAATATGTGTAGGATCACATACTACTGAAGGTTGTTTGTCATTAATAGGGTTAAAGGCATTTTATCAAGGAGAAAATCAAGCACTAAAATAATCCTATTGTGTAGCTCCAAGAAGACCATGGCAAACTCATCAATCTGGTATGATGAAAAATATTAATTCACGTTATTCATAAATATCACAAAATAATTGGAAAATACCCTTTCCTTCACAACAATGGCCATCTCAATCCCAATCTCAAAACCAATCTTGGCAACAAGGTTGGTAAGGGCCTTACAGAGGAAATCGACCATATCCTTTATAGATTGTAGAATAATCATGAGGATGTTCATGTAAAAGATAACCTTCATGATGAATATCTTTTTGCAGTATCTACTAAAAAACCTTAATTTGTAGATATTTCTAATTATTTGGGTACAGGAGAGTTACCTCTACAACTATCAGCTAGAGAAAAGAAAAAAGTGATCAAAACTAGTGCACCTTATTCTTGGATGGATGGGG
>APFE030109148.1:0-28166 GCA_000404065.3 Pinus taeda | reverse complement strand
AACTTACCATTAAAATAATATATTTATTTTTATCCTAATATTATTATTATTCATTTATTTTTATCCTAACATCCTATTATTTATTTTTGGACTAAGAATGTATATTATTAAATAAATCAGTTTAATTATTTTTTGTAATTTAAATTATTTCTTCAAAAGAAAACATCAAACGATAATAATTTTAATACCCATTAGAATTATTTTATTAACAACCTAATGTTATTATTTTAATGTAAATAAATAAATTCCTTTTGATGCTTTTCACTCATTTATCAATTTTACCTAATTTTACTGATTTCCAGAAATAAAATAATATATTATTAATCTTAATAATAATAATATTAAATTTATTAATATAAATTTTGACTTGGGTCCTAATGTCAAAATTAGCCGTTATTCATCCGTTGGAGTCTCTGCTCAGTTTATTTAACATGCTAAGCCAGATCTGTTTCTTCAACTTGTCCTGACGATGAACCACACTAGTTGGTTCGAAACGTGTCGACAAAGGTCTTTCTATATGTGATTTACGCCGAAGCTCTTCTTATAACTAGATAGGTTCTAATATAAAATAATTACGATATGTTTAAAAAGTTTCTCGGAAGGGTTCATTCTCGTATGTTTTTTTTTTTTTAAATAAACATTCCGATATGAAAAGCACTAACAAGCTAAGACTTACATACCGAATCTCGGGAAGTGGAAACTCCGAAGAGGAAAATATCAAAATCTCGAGAAGTAGAAACTCGGAAGAGGAAAATCTCGTAACATTAAAATGTCCCGATAAGTCTCATTCGAGACTATTAATCTCGACTTACAATAAATATTTGTTTCCTTGGTTTTCTTTTATATAATATTTCAAGGATTTTCAAATTCAATTTCCCTTCGTTCTATTACGTTGAAAAATTAAAATGATTTATAAAAACTAAAGGGTCCCCATTATTATTTTGACTCAAACAAAAAAGGGGGGCTGTTGTTTGCCACAATAGTCTATAACCATAATCATTTTTTTCCATGCTTTCTAGATTTTTCAATAAGATTTCACTTCTAAAACCCCCCTTTTTATTTATTTTCCTTAAATTAAATGTTTATTCTATTATCTTGAATTCTAATTACCTTTTTGTTTCTCGATACTAAAGGTGCCAAGTCATTTATTCCCTTAGGAATTACCTCACGTAATTCCAAGGGTGCTATAACACTTGTACTTTAAGTATTTATGACTAATTTAGGGAAACATCAACATGAGGATTGGTACAACCATTAAATCTAAGATCACCCTTTGTTTTGAGACTAATGGTGACTAAGGTTAAGGTATCTACTTTAATACATGTCCCTTAGCTAAACATCTTGAGTGATCAAATCCATAGTCCAATGCTCATGTCATCATGCAACTTCAAGGTGAAAGTGCCAACACTTCCAACCTAAGCAATGTCTGGAGTGGTAGTGGGTGATATCAAGGATGTTGTTCCACCCTTCAAAACAAGATCCAATTCATTCCATATAACCTCATTACTCATTTGTGAGTCATTGGTAAGCACATGCTATGCACCTACATCCACTATACATGTCACTAATAATTGTAAACTTATTTACCATTGATAATTCAAATTCAATATCAAACAATACTAAATAAAATAACTAGAATCACTACCTAATCACGTGCCTATGTGCCATTGTGGTCTCCTAACACACTTATATAATCATTGGTAACATCTTATCATAATTATTAGTCATCATAATCTATGCAGGATATGTAGCATCAAAATCATCGCTATTGACCATTAACATCATATTATATCATCGCCATTGTTTACTAACATCAAGATCAACAACATAGTCTATCCTAATAGTCATCTTTTGGACATTTTTTGAAGAAAAAAATATTCGCCAATTTGGTTAAAATTTCACCTATTTTTCACATATATATGATTAAATGGATGATATTTGCCAAAATTTTACCAATTTTAATAGTATATTACATGTTTTTATTGAATATTTGCCTATATTCTATATGTATGAATTTTCAAACCAAGATAGTCCCTTACAATACTATATATAAGAAAATTATTAAATCCTTAAAAAATACCCTACTGACCTCACAATAAAATTTACGATGTCTTTCTTCATCCCTCTCCAAAAGAATAATAATTTCAAGTTTTCATTCGTCATTTTGACACAAAGATGTGCCATGTATACAAATTGATGAGCTTTACTTAGAATCAATTGGTTTACTTCTTCATTTGATTTAACCGAGGGGATCATTCTACGACCCTATAGGTGATGTGTAAGTATGTCATGTCTCTAATAAAATAATAACAATAATAATAAATTAATGTCATCCCAAACCAAAAATGAAAATAACCATATAGATAAAAAACTACAATACAATTCAATACAAAGAATAGAAAATCCTACTCTAAAATATTTTAATATTTATCTTAATTAAATATTTGTAAAATGAATCTTTAAAAGGAAAAACCATATCATATCGATATATTAAAATCTTTAATGACATAAATATTTTCCCGTCAAAGCTATAATATTTCAAAATATTAATTTTTTTTTGTCATATCATGTAAAAATATATTTAATATTAATATTAATAACAACCTAGATCCATCTTAACCCCATATATATCGAGTGCCCAAAGGGATCAAATCCCTTGAGATACAAATCTATTTTACTATGAAAAGGATTTGATCCCTCTCGACGCTTGATAGATCCGGGGTTAAGATGGATTGAGGCTAGTGGTAGATAAATCGTTCCATGAAATCATAATAGACCATCATTATTTAACTTATATCCCTCATACTTAAGTATTCTCATTTCATTTTCCTTTAATTCCAATTTGACCTTCTTACATTATTTGTCTTCAACTTGCAATTCAAGAAATTTTCTCTTGAATTCATCTTTAAGGGTATAATAGAGAATATCTGTGGCCTTTGACTTAAGGCATTTTTCATTGTATACATTGTTCCCTTTACACATATAATATCGATTCATAGTCACTAATTAATTATGACCATCTTATTTGTCTTTTGTTTAAATTGTCTTATGTGAAAACATGTCGCAATCCACAATGATCAATTTTTAATTCAAATTTTCATTCAAACAAGTAATGTCTCAAAAATTTTAATGCATGAACAATAGTTGTCATTTCCTTATCATGTGTTGCATAATTCTCCTCATGTGTTCAGATATTTATTGGGCATATGCTATCACTCTTCCATATTACATAAGTACATGTCATAAACCTTATTTTAAAGCATTGTTACATACCAAAAAGTCCTACTCCATGTTAAGAACTTTCAAAATATGTCTTTTTATTAACAATCCCTTTAGATTTTTGAAAGCCTCTTCCCACTTGTCCATCCAAACAAACTTCTTGTTCTTCTTTTGAAATTCAGTAATGGGGTTTTTGTAAGGACACTGTTCAGTAGATAACCTCACACCAGAATCGATCGCAGATCTCCCACTGAACAGGGTCTACCATAGGCTCGAGCGAAACCCCTTAACAATAAAGGTGTCCCCTTGAAGCCAAATCTACTCTGATACCAAATGTAGGTTTTAATCTCGTACATAAATTACCTGCACACGAATTCTTAAATACAGAAAATAAACAATGCGAGAGCATAACACATAAAACACATATACAGAGAGATTTTCCCCTGGATCCCAAAACTAGGGGGTTAGAGGGGGGGTGGAGCACCCCCTTTGTTGCACTGATTGTGTACTGGGGGGAGGAGGGATCACAGGGGTTTGAGGTGTACCCGTAATCCCACTTTATGGGGCCCATGGCAACACCTCGGAAAATTTTGGTTTTGGACCCTATGTTAGGTTGGGCGGACCTACCTATGGTTTTGTGCATGATCTTTTCACATTTTTTTTGGACGCGATGGTTTTCAGTCCATGGTATTGGATGCTTCGGCATGTATAAATATTTATTGTAACATTGAAAGGAAAATAAAGAAAACTCAAGCTGGTAGTCTCGGTTTTGGGATCTAGTGGAAAATCTTTGTGTATATGTGTTTTATGTGTTATTCTCTCACATTGTTTATTTTCTGTGTTTAAGAATTCGTATGCAGGTAATTTCTGTATGGGGTTAAAACCTACAGTTTTCTATATTCAATAATCCCTCCATGAATATGGAATAATATCCCACCATCCCCATAAAACTATGTACTCCATGAACATTGGTTGGTGTTGGCTAATCCATAATGGCCTTAATATTTGTAGGATTCATTGTAGTAACTTCTCTATAAATGATGTGTCCTAGATAATGAATCTTGGACTGATAAAATTAACATTTGGAAAGTTTCTCATATATATGGTTTTATCTAAGGCATTGCAAGATGAGTCTCAAATGTTTGTTATCCTCCAAAATTTGTGAATAGATCAAAATATCAATAATTAAGATTTGCGCGAACTTGTTTAAATACTCTCGAAATAATTTGTTCATAAAACTCATGAAAACACTTGGGGCATTAGTTAGTCCAAATGGTAATACTATGAATTCATAATACCAAAATCTTGTTTTTGTTGAAGGACATGTAACTAGGCTCGATCTTCATAAATGTACTTTTGATATTTGTACTTATTCAAGAAAATAAATATTATCTTATAATATATGTCAATGAGTTTCTTTCTCATTGAAATAGGTCTAGCACATGTTAAGTTCTATAGGTGAGTCAAATAGTCAAAAGGAAATGTTGAAAGCCTTAAGGGTATGTTACACCATGTATTAGGGTCAAAATACCTCCACGCAAAGTCAAGTACCCTCCTATGCAAAAGCACCATCAAATAATCTCCTTCAAGCATGTTACACCACAAAAGAAGCCATCCGAAGCAAGCTCAACAAGTCGGCCTTTTAGTCAGCCTAAAAGGAGGGACAATCCTCTATATATAGAGTTTGTCTACTCCACCAAAACACACTCACTTCCATCTCTAAAATATGCAAATAAAAGAGGCAAGTAAAGGGTAACAAAGGAGAAATGAGAAGTCTCCACGTGCAACGAAGAAGGTGAAGCATAGACCAAAGTCAAGAGGACCATTTCTAAGGCAGCTACAGTTACACGTGTGAGAAAAGGGAAGGCTTACTGTGGTCATAATAGTAGTAGTATATCAACAGCACATCTCTCATTTGTTTGGGCTATAACATATTCCTAAAGCACCTCCCACCCAAGCGAAGAGGTAAGGAAGAAGAGCGAAGGTAATAGGGACGTTCTAAAGCCTATTACAGCCACACGTGTGAAGAAAAGGAGGTTGTCTCTACTAGTATAACAACCCTCCATTACATTCATACAAGTTTGTTGGTTGGTGAAGAGAAGAAAGGGATCATCATAAGGAAATGATCTCATCAAAGGTATTTATTATAGAGAAAGTGAAACAAGGTTTACTAATAGTTGAAAGAAGAACAAAGTGCTGGAAGAAGGAGAATGAAGTGCTGAAAGAAGAAAGTTTCGGGGAAAAGAGTGTAGAAAGGAGGAAGGACTTGACTTGTGCTGGGAGGATATTATAGTCAAGTGATCAATAAGAAGCTTCAGTAAGAGAATTTACCAAAGGGTTTTCCTCTCAAGAGAAGAGAGGTTTTCTCCCTAGCAGAGAGTCAACATCTTGTGTTCTTGATCTTATGTTTTTGCTAGGAGTTTGATGAAGTACAAACACATGCATTAATAAGAAGAAGAATATTAAGCTAACAAGAAAATTAAAAATACTCCACAAATTCTTATCAAGTCAAGAAGAATCACACTACACCTAATTGCCCTAGATTCTTCAACATGGTATGAGAGCTAAGGTGACACATCAAGGAAAGGGAAAGTCAAGAACACTTATCAAGGAAGGACATCTACAAGGTTGAAGCATAAAGCCTATAAGTCTAAACCACTTCAAGGAAAATAAGGTCTCCAATCCATAATTCATCAAGGAAGTCTACATAGCAAGAAGAAGATCCTTCCTTACATAAAGGCATCTACAAAGAAGATTAGATCGAAGCAAGACCTACATCAAGCTACAAGTCATCAAGAAAATTTCATCATCAAGCAAGTCCACTTGGAGAAGGCAACTCGAAGAACATCAAGATCCAAGGAAGGAAAGCCATCAAGTCTTCAAGGAGGAAGCAAATCCATTACATCTCAAAAATCTATCAAGCAAGTATATGTCCCCTTCTGAATATACATCAATGTAGTTTTGCAAGAAAAGCAACAAATTAATAGGTACCAATAACTTTCTTGCATGGAAGAAGAGGACTGATCTACTTCTAAAAAATAATGAACTTCTAGAACATATCAAAGGGAATATCACTATCCATGCTAAGGAACAAACTCAAGCCTTAGATAATTACAATAAGGATGAGATAAGAGCACAAATGATTCTAATAGAATCAATCAAAGACTCTCTCATTCCTTATGTCTCCAAATTTGAAACATCAAAAGAAATTTATGATAATCTAGTAGAGATATTATCAGTATCCACAACTGGAGAAGTAATATCTCTAAGGAATGAATTGTACAAGATGAAGATAACAAAGGAAGGAATAATTACCTACTTCATGAAAATCTCTAAAATGAGAGATCAACTTCAAGAGCTTGGGGAAGTCATGTCTGATAGAGAGATGACAACTGTAGTACTCAATGCTCTACCTAAGGATTAGGGAAACTTCACATCAAGAATATATGCCAAGAAGGAATCAACCACACTCAGTGAAATGTGGTCTCTATGCAAGACAGAGGAAACCAAACTTAAAGCAAAGGAAGATGCGGGATCAAAGGAGAAAGCATTTGCTACCATGGCGAAAAGAAAGGGTAAGTTTGGAAATTTTGGTCCACAAAGAACAAACAACAAAGACATGTCCAAAATCCAATGTTTTGGATGCTAAGAATATGGACACTATAAAAGGAATTGTCCTAAGCTTAAGAAGGACAACAACAACAAAAGGAAAAGGGAATAAGCTAATGTGACTCAAGAGGTGAAAGAAGAAGAAAAGAAGAAAAAGGAGGAAGATCTTTCGGATCTCTACTATGACTAGGTCAAACTCTTTACTTCAAGTATTTTTTCAAAGTTTTGAGTAGGATAGGAGCATGTAGGAATAAAATAAATTTGCATAGATAGAAACATATTCTATAATCTAGAAGCATGAAGTACATATAGTTCAAGACACTCATGAAGATGTAGCATTTATAACGAGAATAAAAATGCATGGGTAGAAATATCTTCTAGAATATAGAAGCATGGTAGATATATCTCAATATATTCATATCGAAGGAGAATACCTAGTATAGGACCTCATCCATGATAAAAGAAGATTGATCATGATTAAGAATCTTAGAATACCTCCATCATCAAAAGAAAAGAAACATTTGGAAGGAAAGGGTCTTTAAGATCCTATAATGGAATCTTCAAAAGAAGGTTCATGAGCCAAAGAAGATGTCTCATCAGAATCCCATTCATGGGATTCAAGAAAAGGATGATATGCAAGCAAGATAAGATGAAGCAAGAAGGGCCACACCAAGGAAAATCAAATGAAGTTAATATGAGAAAAGGAGAATCAAGATGAGGTATGTATGCATCAAAGTTTAGTCATGTTATCATTTGTATATTATTGAGTCATGGGAATAGTTATATAACATTATCAAGTATGAAAGAATCTCTTTCACTAAGGACATTCTTGAAGGCATGTACTACAAAGCAATGAAGGTCAAAAGAATGATATGCTCACATAAGGAGTATAAGATTGTTGACCGATCCAGGAAGCAAGCAATAAAGAATGCTCTCACAAGAAGCATAAGATGGTTGACCTATCTATCTAAGAATAAACAAATTAAGAAAGAGATCAAGAATGTGAATAACACCATGATCACCAAGAATCACTATCTGACAAGACACTTTGAAGATATCTCCCGAAAGAAGGTAGGACAACTCTGACAAAGGAAGGAAGGACCCTTGACACCTATGAAGGCCTTGGAGTTATGAAATATGAAGATAACTAATTCTACTCTACAAAGAGGTTGTGATGAAGAAGCCATCCAACAAAAGAAAAAGCAAAGTTGAAGCAATATAAGGATGAAGTCATGATGGGCTACTAGGTTGAAGCATGTAAACATGAAAATACAATGAAGCAACCATGAGAAGAGTATTTCAAAGCATGGACAAATGACAAAGGAATAGCCAGATGACAAGAAAACCTAATGTATGGTAAGAAAGACACTTTTCACGAAGGAAGCAATGACATGAAAAACCAGGAAGGAAAGTGATCGATGGATGGTTCCCTACCTAGAAGAAGTTCCAACAAAGACTTCATGAAATCAAATAAAGGGAGGAGATCAAGCGGCCAAAGGACCCATGGAGAAGAATTTAACGATGAATGAAAGAGTCCCTGGTTAAGAGGGAGCTCTAACAAGTACCTGATCAAGAGGGAGTTTTGGATCACCCCTGATTACAAAGGAGTGACAATTGTGTTTTTCCATTTCATGGGTCATGCACTAGACTAGGAATAAAAACCGTAAGTCTAGATGAAGGCCATGAATGGAAATGTAGACACAAGATAGGCACAACATTCTTGTCTTCACTTGGGAAGAAATAATGGGAGGATTAGGTAATCATTTGGCATTCGATACTCTTTGAGGATGTGTATGGAATCCAAGACAGGAGTAGGAAAGAGGACTGATATTCTTTGAGGGCTAGGAACCCAAGATAAGAATATTCCTAGAAGGTCATACTCAGTGAACACCTGGGTGGTATGTACATTGAGAGACAATGATGAAGGTGTCTATAAATCATTGGTCTCGCTAACATTGAAACTCATGAACTCATGAAGAGATGGAGCTGTTATTCAAGGCCTTGCATTATGACAATGTTGATTGATATGATGCTATAACATATGGATTGCAAATCCAGATTCTCTTATGTGAAATTTTCAGAAATTGATAATAGCCAAACACCTTGTAATATTGTATGAATACCTCCCTAGTTAAGAGGCAGTGTTGAAGGAAATGTAACTAGGTTTGGTCTTCATAAATTTACTTTTGATATTTGTACTTATTCAAGAAAATAAATATTATTTTTATAATATATGTCAATGAGTTTCTTGCTCATTGAAATAAGTCTAGCACATGTTATGTTCTATAGGTGAGTCAAATAGTCAAAAGGAAATGTTGAAAGCCTTAAGGGCATGTTACACCATGTATTAGGGTCAAGATAATCTCTCTAAGAAAAGTAAAGTCTCCTTCTATGCAAAGGAACCATCAAAGAAGCTCCTTCAAGCATGTTACACCACCAAAGAAGCCATTTGAAGCAAGCTCAACAAGTCAGCTTGCAAACTGTCCTCAACTCGGCCTTCTAGTCAGCGTAAAAGGAGGTACAATCCTATATATATAGAGGTTTTCCACTCCACCAAAACGCACTCACTTACATCTCTGAAACTGCAAATAAAAGAGGCAAGTAAAGGGTAACAAAGGACAAAGGAGAGGTCCCCAAGTGCAGTGAAGAAGGTGAAGCCTAGATCGAAGTCAAGAGGACCATTTCTAGGGCAGCTGCAGTCACATATGCGAGAAAAGGGAAGGTTTCCTGTGGCCATACCAACAATAGTATATTAGCATCAAATATCTCATTTGTTTGGTTTAGAACATAGGCCTAAAGGGCCTCCCACCCAAGTGAATAATTAAGGAAGAAGAGTGAAGGCAATAGGGCTGTTCTAAATCCTATTATAGCCACATGTGCGAAGAAAAGAAGGTTGTCTCTACTAGTATAACAACCCTCCCATTACAATCATACAAGTTCGTTGGTTGCTGAAGAGAAGAAAGGCATCATCATAAGGAAAGAATCTCATCAAAGGTATTTATTATAGAGTAAGTGCAACAAGGTTTAATAACAGTTGAAGGAAGAACAAAGTGTTGGAAGAAGAAAGTGTCGGGGAAAAAGGCGTAGAAAGGAGGAAGGACTTGAATTGTGCTTGGAGGATATTCTAGTCAAGGATCTAGGTTTTGGAATTTATTAATAAGAAGCTTCAATAAGAGAAATTTACCGAAGGGTTTTCCTCTCAAGAGAAGAGAGGTTTTGGCCCTGGCAAAGAGCCAACGTCTTGTGTTCCTCATCTTATGTTTTTGGTAGTAGTTTGATTAAGTACACACACATGCATTAATAATAAGAAGAAGAATAAGATAACAAGAAAAGTAAAAAGACTCCAAAAAGAAGAATCACATTACACCTAATTTCCCTATATTCTTCAACAATTTTAAAGGTTGTCTTTGGGATATCCTCTTCTTTAATTCTCAATTAATGATACCTAGATCTCAAGTATATATTTGGAAATGCAGGAACTCCTTTCATTTGATCAAATAAATCATCTATCCTTGGTAGAGGATATTGATTTTTATCATTTCCTTGTTCAACTAACAATCATCTATACATAACCTTAAAGATTCATCCTTTTTAACAAAATTCATTATCACTATCCACAATGATACAATGGGTTTTATGAATCCCAAGTTTAACAAATCCCTCAATTGAAGTTGAAATTATACATACGATAAGGCATTTTAGTATTAGGTTTTGTGCTAGAATCTATCTCCATTTTTTGAGGTATTCCATCCAAGTCTCCTAGAAACATGTCCTTGAAATTTGAGAATATTTGACACTTATCCAATTCCTATGGATTTTTTTTTTTCAAACACTGATAGCATACAAATAACACCCCTTTCTCCTACATCTCATCAATTTCATCGACAAGATGAATCTTAATATCACTCCTTTTTCCTACCCATTAGTTATTTATTTTGAACTTCATCGTCGGTGAATTTTAGTTCTTTATCCTGGTAGTCTAGAGTTGCCTCATGTTGCTCATACCAATCCATTCTAATGGCACTGTCATAAGATCCTAGGACTATTGCATATAGATAAATAATAGTCTTACAAATAGTTAACTAGATCTCATAATCCTTTTCGAACTTGCCCACATTCTATATCGTCCCAGATGAAATTTATACATGCCTAAAATTAGGCTATTATATTTTTTCCTTTCTTATTTTTGTCAATTAAGTATGTGAAATAAAGGAATTAGTAGCACCAAGATCTATTAAAACCCCAAAACTTACACCATCAATTTTGAATTAAATCTAGAACATTGTACTGATGCTAAGCTTGATGATCATTCACCATTGCATGTATCTAATTGGCCTTGCTCAAATCCCCAATTGTTTGTTATGACTAGTTATATTTCCCTTATTGTTATGGGGAATCTCGTTCATAGTGTGAACCTCCACAAATCCAACACCCCCACTTAGGATCCTAGTTCCCACTACTAGTTGAACTAAATGCCAGTTTAGAACTCTATTGGTAAGATCCAAACTTCTATGTTTGATCTGAATGTTGTATTGTGGATCATGACTACTGCACTAGTGACCAATATGGTGGTGTTGGTTCCCTACTGACCATCTTTGATTGTTAAATATCAGTCCCTTCTAATGTTTCTAATGATCTATGCTAGTTCCACTAATTATCAAAGTCGTTATGGATTTAAGTTCTCCTAATCCCATAGGCCTTGGTGGTATATTATAGTCATTTCTCATGTTCTCCTCCTCAGTAATAATAGCTCACTAAATAACCTTGTGTAAAGTGAGAGGCATCAAAATTCTCATCTTTGCTCGAATGTTGAAATTTAGACCATAAACAAACTTGTTTACCCTTAGCTTTTCTATGTCCAAATGTGGGACGTATCTTAGTAGCTCCATAAATCGAGCTTCATACTCTTATATGAAATGATCATGTTGTCTTAAGGCATTGAACTTGTTTAATTTCCTTCCAATAAAATCATCTAATATAACATCCTTTGAACTTGTATTCAAATAATTCCAAAGTCACTTCGAAAATATCCATACTCAACTGTGGTAGTAGTGTCTTCCACTAAAATATTCTACTTCCTTTTAGCTAAAACACATCCATTCTCACTTTCAAGTTTGAGGTGTATTATCTCAAAGTGAAGCACATGGACATGTTCTTTAGCAATGCTTCCACTTCTTAACCATCAGTGGGCCCCAAAATTCTAGAAATTTCACCTCTTCTAGTTCTTCATGCATGTATTTCGGTCAATTTTTGGGACCCTTTAGTAGGAGTAGAGGGTTCTCCATGTTCCCACTCAAAGAATTTTATTAACATTTCTAACATCTATTGCAATCATATCATCAAGTTTATTACTTCCTTAATAGGGATTTATTCTTAGAATACTGCATGCTCTTTATCGTTAGGTAGGGTTAAGGAACTAGGGTAAGAAGGAGGTGCCATGTTGCACCTTCTTGTAGCCCTACCCCTTCCTTTTCCTCTTTCATCCATGTTACATGTTACATGTTACAATAAATCATGTCACATCAATTAATCACACAGATAATAAATAAAGCTAATTTTTATGATAATTCCAAGGTTCCAGTTCACAAAAGAAGCTCTTATACTATGTGTAACACTCACCTAATAACGTTAAATATCTCATACACCTTTTTTCTTTTTATTAAGGGTGTAGACTAACAAGGAGGTGCCATGTTGCGCATTCTTGTAGCCCTATCCCTTCCTCTTCCTCATTCATCCATGTTACCTATTACAATGGATATCATATCACATCAATTAATCACACAAATAATAAATAAAACCAAATTTTATAATAATTCCAAAATTTTAGTTCATAAAATAGACTCTTATACTCTATATAACACTAGCTAAAACACACTCTTTTTCTATTTCTATTTGCATAATTAACGTATACCAGAATTTGATATTCATCTATTATATAATTTAATTATTATTAATTATTTAAAAATTTACAATTCCAAAGTTTACCATTACTTAGGATTTAGACATAATACTATATCAAGAACGGATAGATATCTCCCATATATAATATATATATAACTTGTTTGATTTCCTTTAATTATATAACAATTATTGGAGTATCATAATATCATCCTTCACAAGATCATGGTTGGGACATCCTATTCACCAATTGATATTTAATAAGATTTATTGACAATGGAATAATATTCACCCAGTAACTTGTTCAATAATAGCAAATCCAATTGAAGGATCAAAGGGTTTCTATTCCATTGATGAATTAATTATTTCTTTTACAAAGAGTAACTATTAACTATTAGATATTGACACCGAACAATTACTTTAAGCAATGCATTTCACTTAAATAATTTTTCCTTAGAAATATATGTGAATCTAGAGTTTAATAATTTTTCATTAGGTTGGAATGATATTTTTTTGGGGGGAATATATATTTTTTTACAATTATCTTATTAAATTATTATAAAAAATTTAAAGATAGTTTGAATGATTAAATTGTTATAAAAAATTCAATTGTTATTTTGAATTATTATTTAGATTTGTTTTTAGTGTGATTTTTTGGATTTTCTGATGCCGCTTGAATTTGGTGGAAAAATTTAAGGTGAAATCTTGATTTGCGTTATATAAAGTGGTTTTTTGATTGTATATATGGATTCAGTAGCCTGAACAACCCTTAGGGTGCTTGGATTTTGCAGGAGTTATCCATCAAAATTGTGATTTCAATAAATTCCTGCCAGATTTTGGGGAAATTACACTAGAAACTTAGACTAAAAAATCCACTAGAAAAGCTTCCAAAACTTTGCAAAGACAACTTGCTATTATTTATAAAGGTTTTCATGATGGGTAGAATGTCCACTCAAAATATTGGACAAATTAAAAATCTTACTATATTTTTTGCTAAAAATTCTCCACAACACCAACAACTATGAAAATCTACACTTGCTAATAATATTTATAAATAAAAATATCTTTCCGATTAATCACATCATTAAAATTTGACCAAATCTTA
This sequence comes from Pinus taeda, assembly GCA_000404065.3. NCBI lineage: Eukaryota > Viridiplantae > Streptophyta > Pinopsida > Pinales > Pinaceae > Pinus > Pinus taeda. Next base: position 14,335 of record APFE030109148.1, on the reverse strand, counting down.
GTGATATGATTAATCCAAAAAACATTACTATTTATAATATAAATCACAAAAATCTTAAATCTAAAAATAATATTCTGTTTCAATATACAATATCACATCACCGATAATTTCAATGCTTTTTACTATTTACAATATAAATCACAAAAATCTTAAATCTAAAAATAATATTCATCTTAAATCTAAAAATAATATTCCGTTTCAATATACAATATCACATCACCGATAATTTCAATGCTTTTTACTATTTACAATATAAATCACAAAAATCTTAAATCTAAAAATAATATTCCATTTCAATATACAATATCACATCACTGATAATTTCAATGCTTTGACAAAGTCATATTGAAAGAGGAATATAGTTAAGGAAATGGAGATATACTACACAGTTTTCAGGTGTCCTTCGTGATTGAACATACTTATTTTATTAAAATGCTTGACATGAATTTTACGATTACAATTTGCTAACCGTAAATTAAGATACTTGAGAATATTAACTACTTTTTCTTTCTTTCTTTTTTTTCTTTTTCTTTCTTTTCTTTTTTTTTTTCTTTTCTTTTTTTTTTTTTTTTTTTTTTTCAGAAGAAAAATCATGATTTTTTATATTAAGATAATATAAAGAGCTAGTTACATAAATAGATCCAGTATAAGCCCTGAAAGGTAAGAGGAATATATCATAAGATCCATATTTTCCTGATGATCCAGTTTAGGATCCATAATGATAAAAAAACATGAAGAGGAGGGTCATTCTGTACCAATCCCAGATCCCGGATAGAACCGGGAATTGCAAAATATACATGATTTATAACATAATATTCAAATAAGCATAGGTTCAAAACATAAGAGAGGGGCTATTTTAGCCCGTAAAATCGTGATTGGCCTTGATATGGAGCAAAAGAGCAGACACAGGCTTTCTAGAATTTTGAAAGATAGCGCCGTTCCTCCATTTCCATATGAGCCAGCATGCATGTACAAATAAAGAGCGCCAAGACACATTTTGTCCACTCCACCATATGAAACCGTCCTGTACAGAGGAAAAAATGAGGTGAGGAAAACCAAAGGAAATGGAGAGATCATACCAGATGAGCAGAGAAGAGGGACATTGAAAAAACATGTGTAGATTCATTTCAGCAGCATTCTGACACATTGCACAGCGACCCGGACCCTGCCACCCTTTTCTTTGAAGCACTTCCCATGTGAGATTCCTGTTCCAGAAAACTAACCACGAGAATATGATCATTTTTAACGGGCAAGTGACCTTCCATAGAGGCATCGGAAAAATCGTTTGAGAGGAGTTAGCAGAACGCTTGGATAAAGCTGCATATAGATCCTTTACACGGATATACACGGATAGGTAAAGGGGAGCGTGGGAGGGCCCAAGCCAAAACATCCTTTGTGCCTGTACGACGGATCACTAGGCCCGATAGAGTTTGAACAGTAGTTCTCCAAAGAGGATGAAGGGAGGGAGGCAAGTGGAGATCTGATCCATCGATCCAAACAGGGGAGGAATGTGACCATGATTTTATCAATTTGTCCCATGTGAAAAAGCCTTTTGTATGAAGAAAAGAAACCAGAAGTGGGGGGATAGGAGAAGCCAAGCCATTTATAATAGTGTCAAAACCAATAAAGATGTTAGAACCCTAGTAGATTCTCCATCACACGTTCTCCATGAAGAAGGGTTGAATTTAGAATATTAACTACTTTGACTCTTTGTAATTGTAATCCGCTCAAATTAACCACACCCCATTTTTTTTCTGCTACACTTTGTATGCATATGCATATTTGTTGAATACCATTATAAATTCGATGCTACTTTCTGTCCTGCAGAACTATAAATCCCTGGAGAGAAGCAGGAGAATTATCATTTACAATGAAATTGAGTTATAAATAGATCATATTCATGGGTTTTTATTCCGTCAATGGGATAAAAGACGCTCTTAGATTTCACACGAAGATTATTTTAGTAAATTCAAACAGTTATAATATGCACGATAATGTGAATATAATATATAAATTTATTAAATTTTATAGGTTTATTAATTATATATCACAAATACGAATTATTATTATTTAAATTTATTTTATTATTTAAATTTATTTAATGTGATATGGATATTTAATGATTTTTATGAAAAATATTATTTATAATTTTATTATATAAATTATAATTATAATATAACAAATTATAAATTAAATTATTTTTTATTTTTATGTTTTATTTTCAATTATTTTTTTAATTGAGTCGAATTCTTTATTATTACTATCATTTTTGATATAATGCTTGATATAGAATACACTACAATATATCTCTCATATTAAACCAACAATTAAATATTTATGTTCATTTAAGGACCCTACAACATCTCTTTCATATTGGGTTGTAAAGTTCCTTCCAATACAATCATACTTAATAATATAAATCCAATAACTTACAATTTAGGCACTACTATTCCTTATACCTCAATACAATGTATATAGACAATTCCTTACATATGCAAAATATATCATTACAACAATAATTCTATAAGATTCACAATATTTAAAATCATCACGATAACAAAATATAGTTATCAATTAAATTTTGAGTTGATTGTCCAATTCAATATAGTAGATTGATGTAGAGCTCCTCCTTAAGTGTTGTTGTAGTCCAACCACCTTGACTCCTCACATTTGAGTTTCCTTGCTTAATTGAACATTGTTGACTCCCCATTGAACTTCCCTACCCACTCTTTGGGTACTCTTCTTCCCCACAATCCCCCATTAATGTAATAGGTCTAGTATTTATTTCTACATGTTTCCGTTAAAGAATGTATTTCTTATAAATTAAGATGTCCAAGTGTTTATGGTTATTGTGAGTTAATGAATATGAATGAAGGTTTTATTGTTTTCATCTATCCAATGAGTTTCATTTAGATTATCCAATACAATTTATTTTCCCATCAATAGGGTTAATACCTTCCGCCCTCAATAACCCTCTTGATTTTGTGTTCCTAAGTGCCAAGGAATATTCATATTTTTTTATTGGTATTTGAAACTCTTCCTCTTCTCAATCCATTTATATTTTTATATATCTACATTGCGGGATAAAGGTGTCCACTTGAATGGCCTTGGTCTAGAGATATAGTTTGAGTGTACTATCATCTTTGAATTGTACTATTTATCCAACTTATATTTAATCTTTAAATTTTGAATCTAAAATTTCAAGAATTAAAGGACTTGTTTTAAGGTGGCTTAGAGAAATCATTATTTATAAAAATATGAGGGTTACTTATTTTGGTCTAAGATCTAGCTTGATACTTAAAGTAAGGAGGTTCTCCTAACCTCCATAGGGTGTCTTGGCATTGTTCCCTTACCAAGAAAAACCTGAGGAACAACACTCTCCAACACTTTAGTGCTTATTCTAATGTGATGGTAATTTTATTCATATTAGTTAAGAAATCCAAATTTTAGGGATGAAGGCATCTTGAATTGTAACTAGATAAGAATTGTACTTTTTCAAAATATGCCAAACTTGTTTATGCACAACCGAAAGGTGTTTTGGAAGCAAAGATGGCCTTAAGTTATGCATTTCTCCCCTATTGGAACTATTGTTGTTCCTCTTACCACGAGTCATCATTATCTTTTCATTCCCCTTGAAGTTCTTTTGCCAGTGCATCTTCCTCACATGCATATATTGTTGTGCTTCTCCAACAATCAAGTTCTGCAATTAGTGCTTGGGAGACCTTTACTTAGTTACACATATTGGGAAAGTAGAACAAGAAATTTGTGAGCATTGTTTTTATGTTGGAAGCATGAACACTAACTTATTCTAAGTATAATAATGGTTTTAATATAATCAAGCGATATTTTCAATAGGCTGACTAGAATGATCCCCAACTTATCTTCTTCTTTTCTTTCATCATCCTGATAGGTGTGCTCTTCCATCAATTAATGATTCTTGAGTACCTTGGATGATCCACTACATCAGTTAAATCTTTCCTTACTGAATGCTCAATGACAATTTCCATACTTATGTGTTATAGGCATTTTTTAATTTGAAATCAACTTTTACCTTTCCATTTTGGTCTCCTTCTACTTGAAAGTCATGAAGACCTTTGGTGTTTTCCTTTTTTTATGTCTTGGTTTTGCGTGGTCCTTCATTTTGTGGGAACTTGGTGGTGGTTTATGGCTAGTGATGTTGGATTTGGTTGTTACTTCTCTATCAGTTGGTCTTTGTGGGTTGACTTGGTGGTTATCTCTTGTTACTACTGGTCTAATTTTTATCTAGTTGATTTCTTATGCATTCAGTTGACTATTATCGTCCACTTGAATATTGTTGTTGTTTTCCCTGTTTAAATAACTATTGTTATCCTTATTTATCAATTGGATTCTATTTCTATTATGTCTCATAGACTATGGGAGTCACATTTGGTGGTGAAGAGTCCTTAATCAAATCAAGTTGTGATTGTGTTTCTTGGTGAGGCTTAATCTTATTTCTATGGGCTTTAGTCTTTGTTTTTTTTTTTTTTTCTAACTTATAGCCACTTATGGTTTTTCTACTACTCATTGTAGTCAAATAATCCTTAAGTCAATTTTCACTTGCTTCTTAACTATGATTTTGTTTTTGAGTGTGTTGAAAATTATTCCTTTCCCCTATACACAATTCCAAAACTTGTTTTCCTTTTTGGGCTTGCTCCCTAGTGAGATTCACATTTTTTACCCTCCATTATGAGTTCCTATTGAGTGATCAGTTCCAATTTCTTCTTTGTTGGGGGCTCTTCAAATTAGGTTGGTTGATTTCCTAGAGCAGGGCCTTTAGGTCATCTTCATTTGATTGATTACGTTAATTGACTTCTTCATTCCTTGTATGTTTTTTTTTCTCAACTTGGTGTATTATTAGCTAATGTATTCTTTAATGAGCCTCCCTGTAGTAAAAGTGCCTGGTATATGATGTTGTTTTCTATTCTTTCTCTCTCTCCATATTGTTGATACATGGATATCTTAGAGGTATTTTACTTAGCCATTGGAGGAATTGGTGTTGCAATGTTAAACTACATCAACACTTCCACAAAAAACTCCTTTGTTGTAGGATAAGGGTTGAGCTATTCACCTGCCCCCCTTGCTCCTTACACATACCATAATTTTTGTAAAATCCATTCGTAGCTCAATATGTATTTTTAGAGTTAGGTCCCTTCTTATATTTTTTGGTACTCTCCACTTATGGAAAATCAACTTTAGGGATTTAAACCACTCCTCAAATATGTACCAAGGAGTCAATCCCTTGGTATATCCCTTCCAACATGTAACAAATCATAAGAAGTTCCACATTGTTGGTGTTCCTAGTAAGGTAAATTTTGATTCCTTGACTGGGCTTACTTATGAGATAATAGCCCAAATTAGGAAATATGGCTATCTTATGATTTCTCAACTTCTTGACACTCACCACAATTAGTCTTGAGAATGTTGACCACATGTTTAGCCTAGTTGAAAGTCTTTCCCCACTCAACTATCTATTTTATAGCTTACACCACATTGATCTTAACATTTGACTCTCAACTAGAATTTTTCAAGTGAAGGGTAGCTATGATAAATGACCATTTGACATATTGTACAAAGATGTTTCTAATTACTATCCCATTTGAGTTCTAGGTAGTAGTGTAACCTCTAAACTTATGTATCTAGGTTGATGGGTCATTTGTCTTGGGAATGGCCTCTTCTTTCTTGGGAGACTAGTAATCCTATGGGCTAAACCAAATATGATTGCTATGGGTTGGTTAAGCCAAAGACATCCTTTGTGATATCAATTGATTATAAACTTTGCTACTTCTTCCTTCTAGCCTTTGAAGCTGACAACCTGGGGTGCACTCAAGTTGATATGATCCTTGATATTATTAACATGAGTGATTCATCCATTTATATTCTAGTACTCATGGACCATTTTGTAAATTTAAGTCAATGATTCAACCAATCATTCTCTTCCATCCTTACTTTTCAGATTTTGGTCATTCGTGCCTCCAACTCTAAGGTTGGTTTCTTATCAAACCTAGTTTTGGTTATAGGTTTGACCTCTTTGGATTTGGTTCTTCCACTTTCATCTTAGGAAACATGTTTTCTTCTTGGTCAGATGGTTGATTAGTTGGATAGTTTCTTGGTTTCCTAGTGTAAGATTCGTGACACTTGACTAGGCCTTGCCATTGGCTTGGATGCCCTAATAATTAGAAAAATTCAAGTGACTATCTTTTATAAAGGCTTATACGCACACAAAAGGTGTATTACAAGAAATTTGGGTGGGATGATGTGTTGGTTTCTCATGTGTTAGCCATTTCAAAGCATAGTTCGTTAATGTTGTGTATCAAGTGTTGCTCATGTAGTCTAAGTTGGTTTCCTATACAATAAACCACCTTGTGGTTAGTTATTTTGTTATAATTGACTATATTGTAGTTGATTGGGTTTTATTTTCAACCAAATTTTATCTATGTTGTAAATTCAACTCTCAACTTCTTGATTATTGGTGCATTTTTCTTCTTCCGCTCTTCTTTGTAATGCCTCCGGTCAACTGGGATCTACAATTATCTTAGATGGCTCATTTCCTTGTCTTCCACATTGTCATATTTATTATTTCCATCTTGATGTTCTTCCCAATTCATTTCTCCCTTGTTGCATCCATCATGTTTTCTCATTTGGTCCCAATTGACTATCATGGTTTATGGATATTTTGCTTCTTGCTAATTTAGGTTAGTTAAAGATTGTTGTATAAATACCCATCTTTAGATGTTTTTTTACCCAAATTTTCTATAAACAATTGTTCTATTTGGATTTTTTTTCTTGATCAAGAATCAAAAAGCCAACCAAGTTTTTTTTTAAAGTATTATTTTCTAATGCACCCTAAGAAATTTTTTTATTATTTCGATTTTTTTTTCCAAGAACCTCTTTTTCCTACTAATTGGTTTTTAGATAGGTTCCTTCCTAGTGGTGCCCTTAAAGGTTTTCACCATTAGCTTCCACTCTTCACCCCAACCTAACCCCACCATCCCCCCACCAAAACCCCTACGTTTTTTTTCTTATAGTTGGAACCACTTTAGGAGGGCACCATTGACTACATCATTAAGGAGCTTCACTTAGAGAGTTTAGAGTTGTATTTCTCCAATCAGCCTTATATATTTAACTACATATGGTCATGTTATATCTATATTAACATTCTTGACAAAGTATGGTCAAATGACTAATCGGTAAGCACATGAGATGCTCCCACTATCACAACAATGAAATTTCCTCTCACTTTAGGCCAATTCTTATTATGCCATGATAGGTATCCCAATATATTTAGACTTCACAAATAAGAATAAAATACCAATAGCTAGATACATTATGTATGATGAAGGCTAAGGGTTAATTGAAGCAAAATAATAATTTTGATATATCAATGATAATTCCATAAAATACAAGGCAACATGCAAAACTCACTCAAAGTACACAGTAGCTGGTTATATTAGATGCTCAAGAGTGAGGTGAGGGTTCATAAATCAAGTGAGATGAGGTTTCCTTAGATTCCACTTGATTTCTAGTCTATTTTGGAAATATTGTTTCTTTATGATTCTTCTATATCTCTAAGCTAAAAAAACGCATAAACACTAGTTTGGAACATCTTTGAAGCAACCTAAATGTGTGGAAGCACACTAGAATGATAGATCCTTGGGTTCTTGAGCTTGGAGAATAAAATAAGAGTGAAAATTTAGCCCAAAAATCCAAAAAATGCAAGTAAATGGTAAGCTACATTAATATAACCCAAACTTACATGAAAAGGGGGTTGAATCTCCTTAGGATAAAAACTAGAAAATGCCCTATTAAAGATAATAAAAAATTGCAACACTTCAGGAAGCTTTAAACACTTACAATATTGATTATATGCAGTTAAAATAATTTGGTAATGAAACTATGGCTTTAAATGGTTAAAATCAACCCCCGTCACAAAACCCTAGGTAAAGAGCCTTACCAATCCTTAAGAAGATCTTGTTGTAACGAAAATCAAAATCATGAAGACACCTTCAAAACCCTCAAAATGATGTTAGAGAAATCTTGAAAGCATAAAACAAGAGGCTTTATTTTCTTTGGGCCTCTAGATTATCAATATGCCACAAATCCCAAGAAAATTATATAGTTCAAAAGTATAATCTATGAAATTTCTTCTAGATAATAAATGGAAAATTTTCAATGGTTTACCTTTTAATTTCTGCTTTTTTACAATTCGAATTTCTATCTTTGTATTTTTCATGGATTTTTTTAATAATATAAATAAGTATACAAGAACTTGAATTTTGCAAAAAATGGCTGTATATTGGATTAGAGCTTAGATGCCTTATCTCCACTAAGGAAATTGGGGTCAAAATGAATTCCCCTCTTAAGTGTGTTATTAAATGCTTGCGGATTAGGGAAGAAATCTAGAAACCTAAAAGTTAAATTACCTATTTGCCTAATGAAGAAAAGTTATGAAAGCAAGCCCTAATAAAAGGGACCCCATATGGGAAAACCTTCAACCATAAGATCAACTATGGAATGGAATAAAATCAACATCCTTGTTGAGGAACATCTAGGTTATGGCCCAACAAGGAGTAATGCCTAACTTATATTAACAAAGAAAAGTGAATATTTACCATAGATTTCTCCCTCCAATTGAAAATTTTTCCTTTCAAACAGTTCAATATTGATAGTCTTGTAGTGGTTTTGAATTAACAAAAAAATTCCTTTGAAAAATATGTAGAATAACCACACACAAAAAATACTTCGAGGTTGACACTTTTGATCAGTTCTATCGCTTGAGAATTCTATTACATATAAATCATCAATCCAAGTTTGTAAACTTATGAAGTGTTATGAAAATATATGCAAGGCTTAGTTCCTAATTTACTCATAAAATATTACTTCAATTATTCTCAAAATAATAAGTTCAAAAATAGAGTAAGTGCAAGCTTAATGAAATAACACAATAGTGATTCTAAACATTTTAAACCATCAACCCTTAGAATCTTTTACCACATTACCATTAAAAAATTTACCATTTTTGTTTTGTAGTCAAGTTGATATATCAATGGTTCATATGGCTACTCTTTATTATGTATCACACAATCATACAAAACTGCTCTTTATTGTGTATCACACAATCATACAAAACTACTCTTTATTGTGTATCACACAATCACACAAAATTGTAAGCAACAAGAATTAAAAAAACTAATTAAAACAAGTCCACACAACTTGAAATAAAGGAAATTCATAACAAAAAATATAAGCAATGCATTCCTTACACAAGGGGGGCCTCCTCGCTTGGTTAAGCACTGTTGAGAAGGTATTATAAGATTAATATGTTAGGAACTTAGAAAATGAAATACAAAGAATTTTAAAACAACGACGTGCTAATTTATGAACAACATAGATTTGAATTATTAACATCAAAGTGAAAACTTCCCAAAAATTAGAGCTTGTATACATAATTAATTCTACTGGTATTTATACAATTCAATAAAGATCATATGAGATATATTGTGCGCATTTTTAGAGTGGACTCAATACTGTATCAGACTTTGGATTTTATGAATATAAGGATAGATCCACACATGAAAAATTCATGAATATTTTATGTCTAATATCATTATATAATATGACTTAATCTTTGTTGAATCTAATCCACATCTTGTGCCATTGATATGACTGCTCTGTTGCTAGAATGTGTACTTTGCCACCATATAGTTTCCTTTGACTACAACTTTGAACTTGCTCCCGTGCTAACCTAGAGTGTGCTAGAAAAAAAACTGATAGTGGAGAAGCCTAATGTACACATTTGTAACCACCTCTAACTCTCATTCTCATTCTAATATGCTTATACCCATATGGAGTTGTGACTCAACTACATAATCAATAAATGGCTACATAATTATATGTGTAACTACAAAATTGTTGATTCCATAACTATGACATTAAAAATAATTTTTCAAGAGAATAAATGAGAATATATGAAAAATGGACATTCTACCTTAGATATTACTTGCTATCTGATGCTTTAGCTTGTAAAATGATTTTTCATCAAGAAGGATATCAATAGGATGTAAGGTGGATGATATGATGGGTTTCTAAGGAGTATGATGAACACAATGTTGGAGAAATAGTGACAAAAAGAGTTTATTTCAAGGGTCCAACATTTCCCCACACTGTACGTTTTTCATATACTAATGCGAAGTCAAAATTTCAAAATTTGGAAGCCATTCATTGCTATTCCACAATTTTTGTGTCTAGGATCAAAATAACCAAATTTTTGTTTGGCATCCTCTGCTTTGTCATTGAAACTGACCATCTAGGCTTCTACATCAAAATTTTAGCATTCAAGATTTTAAATTTCATATGAAGTCTTTTATTGACTTCTTTGAGTTTTTGGTTCTTTTGATACCAAATTTGGATTCTTTTCAACATCCTCTGATTTTGATTCTTCAATGTTTGATTTTCATCCTTTATATGATGATCTAAAACTTCTAATTCTTTGATTTACTCTTTCAAATTTTCTACTGTCTCTTTTTCTTCATAAGAAAATAGTGGTAGAATTTAAGAAGAGGGGGATGATACCTAATCATAGACGGATTATTATGTATCCTTCTCTAGGGAATCTATGTAATCATAGATATTTTGTTATGCAACATCCATTTATGGGCTTCTCAATTTTGGCTCTAGAATTGGTGATGGTGATGACACAATGAATTTGGTTCTTGTTTTTTTCTTCTTGACTTTCTAAGAAATATCTTTATCACTTACTATTTTTTCTGTTGTCTTTTTCAGATATTTATTTTCCTTGCACATGGACTACCATATTCCTTGTCAGATTCATTGATTTCAATAATTGACTGATTTTTAAGCTTGTAATCATCTATTGTCTTTGTGGCATTTTTTATTTCTTAGACGGAGACCCTGCCTGGCAGCGCGACCCTGCCTGCGCCCTGCTGCGATCCTGATCCCCCTCTGCGTGCCCGCGCCTGGCAGCGCAGCTGCTGGGCTGCCTCCCCCCCCTGCTTTCCGTCTGGGCCTCCTGCCCCTTCTTTCTCCAGGGCCTGTTGCCCTCCTTTGGACACTCCGCTGGAGCGCCTGCTGCGCTGAGCCCTCGGCCTGCCATGGATCCCCCCTTCAGGGATCCGGATGATCTGAAGAAGTCCTTCGCTTCGCTCATCCCTGAGAATGCTTCGGAGAAAATCCGCCCTTCAGCCTCAAAGTTCATTAAAAAACTTGATGAAATTCCGGAAGTCTCGCTCCCCCAGCCCTACCAAGAAGATTAGTTGTTGCTCTTGCAGAAAGAGGCCTGGTTGGCCAGTTCACGGGGCTATGGCCTTCACCCCGCACTGTTCAACGTTGGGTAGAGAGAAACTGGAACGCGATGGTTCAAGGAAAGATAACAATAAGATTCTGTGGAAGGGGGTTTTTCACCTTCCTCTTCGAGACTGTAGAGGATCGCAATCTCATCTTCCGAAACGGGCCTTACTTTATGGACACTCGAGGTCTTTATCTCAACAGATGGACCCCCGACTTCGATCCTGAGATGGATGTCCCCAACGCTGTTCCGGTATGGGTTCGCCTTCCCCACTTGCCTCTTCATTGCTGGGGAGATGAATCAGTCAGAGCCATAGGGAACGCTGTGGGGAAATACATTGACAGATCGGAGCCAAAGGAGAACATGCACGCATGTGCCCGGATTTGTGTTGAAGTGGATCTGGGGAAAGGGTTACCTGAAGCAATCAAACTCAAAGTCGACCAGTGGATGCACATACAGCAAGTGGACTACGAGCAGTTGCCATTCAAATGCAAGGTATGTCATGAATACAGACATTTTGCTAATAGATGCAGTAAATCTAAACCTTTAGACTCAATTAACACTGTAGAAACACCAGAAGAAGCATGGGAAACTGTTAAGAGGAAAAAACCAAACCCCCCTCCAGGAACATCCTCAAAACCCCCCTCTGAACCTCTCATCCCCCACTCCCAGCCCTCGGGTGCCGGCCCTTCCTCCCCTCGCTCCACCAATCCTTTCGAATCTTTGTCTACAGAGGAGCCCCCGTCCCCTCCCCCCTCTCCGAAATGCACCATGGAAACCCCCTCCTCTCCTCGGCAGAGCTCCCCCATCCCATCAGTTGGAAGAATCCTTACTAGGAACAAATCAAAAGAAAACATCACCTCCACTGACCCACCAAGAAAAGCAGGAAGGAAGTCAAACAAAGAGATAAGGGATGAGCTGGCGGCCAAAGAAATGGCCACGAGGACTCAGCAGCCAATGGATTCATATTTAGACAAGACCAAAGGAAGCGGAGAGAAGATGAAAGAGAAATCTGGGGCCTACAACAAAAATGGTAAATGATGATTTTGGTCTCTTGGAACTGTAGGGGGATGGGCTCCTCCCTAAAAGCCAATGCAGTCCGAGATCTTATTAAATTAGAACATCCAGACTTCCTCCTACTGCAGGAGACCAAAATCACGGACCAGGAATTCCAAACCAGCATGAAAAGAAGTAGAAACTATGAAGGTATAGCTATAAGTGCAATGGGAGCTTCAGGTGGAATAGGGACAATTTGGGACAAAAGGAAATGGAAACTCAAAGACCACAGGCAGAACAGATGGTGGATCAGGTTAGACATGCAAAGCTCAGTCACGGCAGAAGATTTCTCTATATATAATGTCTACGCTCCTCCCCACTTCAGAGACAAAGCTTCTTGCTGGGAGTCACTCTCCCTAGACCTTTTGACTGCCCAAGGAAGGAACATCTTCCTGGGAGGAGATCTGAATCTAATCAGGAGTGCAGAAGAGAAGATGGGAGGGAACTTCTATGCTGACTCCTCAAGAGAGGCATTAGAAGAAATCATTCAAACACACAATCTAGTAGACATTCCTCCCAAAAACGGCCGCTTCACATGGTCAAATAAGAGGACAGGTACAAACAACATCAAAGAGAGGTTGGATCGGATACTGGTTCAGGAGAGAATATTGGTTAACTTTCCAAGAATTCAAAGCACAATCATCCAAGGTTTCATCTCAGACCATAAACCAGTGGCCCTTCATTTGGACAAAGGGGAAAATATGGGACCCCTCCCCTTCAAATATAACAAAGCGTGGGACAGCAGACAAGACTTCAGAAATCTGATAAAGGAACAATGGGCAAGGGATATCTCGGGATCCCCTCATTTCATCTGGGAAACCAAGCTTAAACTTCTAAGGACCGCCATCAAGCAATGGGCTCGACAATACGCAGTGGAGCAGGGAAAACAGAAAATCGACCTCCAAGAGAAACTAAATCAGTGGAGTCAAGAAAAGGAAAATGTCCAAGTTAGTGAAGATGACCAAAGAGCAGAAAACGAACTGTATAAGGAACTGTACAATCAGAATCGTTTGGAAGAGGAAGAGCAAAGACAAAAATCACGCTGCCTTTGGCTCAAATTTAGTGATAAAAATACATCCTTCTTCCATAATAATATCAAATTAAGGCGAGCAGGGAATAACATTGAAAGGATAATGGTTGATGGAAGGGTAGTAACAGACCAAGAGAAGATCAAGGAGGCAGCGTCCCAACATTACAAAACTCTCCTAACTGCTGATCCTCACTACCTGGAAAATCCAGACTTCCTTAGTATAATCAAGAACAAGATCTCAGAAGCCCAAAATGCAGACCTGGACAAGGAGATCACGCTGGAGGAATTGAATGGTCTTTGCACAGCATGCCTATGGACAAGGCCCCTGGACCTGATGGTTTCACAGTGGCCTTCTATAGATCACACTAGGAAATCATCAAGAAGGATTACACAAGAATGGCCAAAAACTTCTTCAACAAATGCAAAATGGGGAGCAGCATCAAATCCTCCCATCTGGCTTTGATCCCCAAAGACCCTAACCCTCAATACTTTGATAGATTTCGACCTATATCATTGTGCAATGTATCTTACAAAATCATCTCCAAAATCTTGGCAAACAGGATTAAAAAAATTCTCTCTTCTCTCATCTCTGAAAACCAAGGTAGCTTCGTCCCCAGGAGGCATATCACGGATAATGTAATTCTCATACAGGAGGTAATACACAACAGCATGTCAAGGAAGGAAAAGGGAATGATCATCAAACTCGATATGGCAAATGCCTTTGATCGGGTTAGTCATACTTTCCTCCAGGCCGTCTTAAAGTCTTTTGGTATCTCCGAACACTTCATAAGTAGAATCATGGAATGCATTTCTTCCAACTGGACTGCCCCCTCATCAATGACAGGCCCGGTATCGCCTTCAAAAGCTCAAGAGGACTGAGGCAAGGATGCCCGCTGTCTCCCTTTCTCTACATCATCATGGCTGAA
>APFE030109147.1:15529-66907 GCA_000404065.3 Pinus taeda | reverse complement strand
GATATACACGAATTTCCTTCTCACCATCCGTGTACAAAAAGTAAAGTGTAGTAATGTACAGTCACAACTCCCCCTCAACATGACATACCTATTAGAACAATTAGTAGAGTGATGAAGCAAGAATCATTCCTAATTTCTATATGAGATATTCAAAGGAATCATGTGGAAGTCGATTTGTAAATATATATGCAACTTGTTTCTTTGAAGGAGCATACTCCAGTTTGACCTTTTTATCAAGAACTTGTACTATTGAGAAATGATATTTGATTGGAATGTGCTTGGCTTTTGAGTGCATGAAAATATTCGTAGAGATACTTATGGCACTAGAATTGTCACAGAGAATAGGTACAGGTTGAGGACAAGTTACTTGAATGTCTTGCAAATTTTGGATCATCCATAGAAATTGAGTACAACATGATGTAGCAACAACATATTCTGCCTCAACAATAGATAAAGTTATGGAGATTTGTTTCTTGATGAACCATGAAACCAAGTGGGGTCCCAAATAAAATGATCCTCCACTAGTATTCTTGCGATCCTTAATTTTACCTGCCCAATTTGCATCTGTGTAAGCATGAAGTGCAAATTTTGTGTTTTTGGGATACCATAGACCAAAATTTTGAGCTCCTTGTAAATACTTGAAAATTCTCTTAACTCCTTGGAGATGAGTTTCCTTAGGATTTACTTGAAATCGTCCTACAATTCCAACTACATGCATAATGTTTGGTCTTGTACGTATAAGGTAGAGGAAGCTTCCAATCATAGATCTATATTTTGGTTGATTGACTGAAGGAGAATCATCATTTTGACTAATATTGCATCCTGTTACCATTGGTGTGCATAGTGACTTGTATTCTTCCATTCCATATTTCTTCAAAATCTGTTTGAGGTACTTGGTTTGAGAGAGGAAGATACCCTTCTTAGTTTGTTGAACTTGAAGACCAAGGAAATATGTTAGTTCACCAAGTACAGACATCTCAAATTATTGTTGCATAAATGAAGCAAATTCTTGACTCATATATTCTAAATTACATCCAAATATGATGTCATCTACATAAACAAAAAATATCAAAAGTTTGTATGTATCAAATTTGATATATAGGTTGCTATCTGCAAACCATTTTGTGAAGCCTTCTTGTTGAAGATACATGTCAAGACGATAATACCATGCACGAGGAGCTTGTTTTAACCCATATAGTGCCTTCTTAGGTTTGCCAACAATATTTTTATCATTTCCTAGAATGGACCATTGAAGTTGTTCTATATAAACTTATTCTTCTAGATCCCCATTTAAAAATGAAGATTTAATATTCATTTGATATACTTTAAAGTTACGAAAGCCTTACCATGCAAGGAACATTCTTATGGGTTCAAGTCTAGCTATAGGTGCAAATGTTTCTTCAAGGTATAGCCCTTCGTGTTGAGCATAGCCTTTGCTTACAAGTCTTGCTTTGTTTCGAATTACTTCTCCATTTTCATTAAGTTTGTTCTTGAACACCCATTTTGTCCCAATAAAATTTTTATGATGAAGCCTTGGTACTAATTCCCATGTATGGTTCTATTCTATTTTATCAAGTTCTTCATTCATTGCCTTAACCCAACATTCATCTTTGCTTGCTTGATTCACATTTTGAGGTTCAATTGTGGATAGTAAGGTTAAGTAACTAGAAGTTCCAATAAGAGTTCTTCTTGTTTGTATTCCTACTTCCTTTTCATCTAGAATTTGAGATTCAAGATGATTTTTTTGAACATATCTTGAAGGAGTCTTTTATGAATTATATGTATTTTCATTTGCTTCTTCCAATGCTTCAACCTTTGGCTTGTAGTAAGGAGAGGTTCGTCATCTTCCGGTGCTTCCTTTTTGGTACCTGTGGATGATTCATCAATCACAACATCTATGCATTCAACAATCTTTTGAAGCCTTTTACTATAGCATTTATATCCCTTTCTTCTAGTACAGTATCTAAGAAGGATTCCTTCATCAGCTCTAGATTCAAACTTTCCAGGCTTATCATCATTTTATTTTATGTAACATTTGATTCAAAAAATTCTAAAGTGTTTGACATTTGCAGGCTTACCAAACCATAGTTTGAATTGTATCACTATTTACTTAAAAACGAGCTTTGTTAAGTATATTAATGGGTGTATGTGCTTCTTCCCCCTAGAAGGTATGAGGCGTTCTTGACTCATCAAGTATGGTACATGCCATTTGTTGGATTGTTTTGTTCATTCTTTCTGCCACTCCATTTTGTTGAGGAGTCTTAGCTATAGAAAATTGTCTTTTGATGCCATGTTGTTCACAAAATGATCCGGATTTAAATAGGAACGCAATAGATTACAGAGATAACCATAAATACAGAGATGCGATAATCATAAATAAAGAGATGCAGCGGAAATAACACTTTATTTCATTAATGGAAAATACCGAAATATGCTTACAACCAGAATTGGAAATAAACCAGCTAGGACGATGGTAGCTTATCTCTGAGAAGAGATGTGCGGCTACATGTCTCTGAACTGTTCCGAACTTGTGTTACAATGAGGCTCGAAGGCCTATTTATTATTGAGAAACAATGGAAAACCCTTCACATTCCAAAACCGACCCTTAGAAGATGAAACGCCAAATTGTGGGCCCCGTTTTGGGTAAATTGGTACATCAATTTCCCGGGGTCGTAACTTTGGCATACGATCTCCGTTTGACGCGTATGATAGCTCGTTAGAAAGATCTATCCGAGAACTACCATTGTTGGAATGGGCAACATCGGTCCATGACCCATGTTGCCCCTGGATTCCCCAAAAAACGTCATTTAGGGCCTCAAAACGGCTCCGGAAGTTCAGGACCCGAAAAAACTGCTAAAAATAGTAAATTGTGCTTCAATTACGGAAACTGAAAAACTGAAAGAGACAGTTGCAGGGGTCCAAATGGGATAGGTGGGTGGCCACCAACATCCACCTGGATCACCTACAACTCAACCTTTATCACCCTTATTCCCAAATCAGACAACCCCACATCCTTCAATGATTTCCAACCCATATCCTTATGTAACTGTATCTACAAGATCATCTCTAAGATTATAACAAATCGACTCCGACCAATCTCATCCAACCATATCTTAGCTGAAAAATTTGAATTTCTATAGAATAGACAAATACATGAAGCAGTTAGAACGACACAAGAGATTCTACATTCTATCCAGACCCACAAGCTAAAGGGTATTGTCCTGAAAGTTGACCTCTCGAAAGCCTTTGATAAAGTTAATTGGCTATACCTTAGAATGCTCTTAACGCACTTGGGTTTCCCATTTGAATCCATAATATGGATTATGAGTTGTATCACTAATGTATCATACAACGTTCTCGTAAATGGTGTGGCCTCTCTTTTTTTCCACTCCGAAAGAGGCCTCAAGCAAGGATGCCCATTGTCCCCACTCCTCTTCTTACTCATCATGGAAGGTCTCAGATGTTTGATTAAGGAGGACCATAGAAGAGGTAGACTAAGGGGGATCCATATCACTGAAGGATGCACATTAACACACTTGCTCTTTGTGGATGATGTGCTACTTTTCCTAAATGAGAGTATAGGAGATGTGACTGCACTTCTCAATACATTCACTATATTCCTAGCAGCCATTGGCATGTTGGTTAACAATGAAAAATCCTCTATAACAGCTATAGGATGCACACCATATGAGGTCCAATATGCCTTGAGAAGATTCCCCTATAACCTACTGTAGCTGGACGAGGGATTAAAATATTTGGGTTATAGATTAAAACCACATGGTTATAAGAATGCTGATTGGATTTGGCTCATAACCAAACTGGAGAAAAGGCTAAACATATGGTATTTAAAATATTTATCAAGAGCAGGAAGATTGATACTCATAAAAGCAGTGTTGGAAGCAACTCCAGTTTATTGGATGTCTTTAGCATGGATTCCTGAAGGAATATTGTCCAGAATCAAATACCTATGTTATAGATTCTTGTGGAGAGGGAATCAGCCCAGAAGGATTTTTGCTTGGTCAAATTGGGACTCTTTGGCACTCCCAAAGAAGTGGGGAGGATGGGGTATCAAAAGACTAGACTCTTTCTCCACAACCATGGCGGCCAAACGAGGGTGGCAGCTAGTCACATTGCATAGCCTGTGGACTAAGGTGGCGACTTCTAAATAGACAACTCCTTTAAATCTTATGGACTAGATTTGACAACATCAACGGACACAAGCTGGAAAATCGAACATATGGAAAGTAGTCCTACAAGCTATGCCCCTTATCAGGGATGGACTCACATGGCGAATAAAGTTAGGAGAAGTTGTTAAAATAGGGATGGACCCTTGGATTGGATGTGGGAACACTCACAGACTCCCACAGGAGCTTAGAACATACCTCACTTCTAGAGTGATCTCACACCTTAACCAAATAACAGACAATGACCGCTCTACATTTTTGCAACAAGCTTGGAAATCTGGGAGGACATTACAAATCCCTTGACAATGGCAGCACCATTGGAAGGAATACACCTAGGCACTCATGGAATCCCATATCAGGATACAGGAAGGGGAGGATGAGCTTATCTAGGCACATGTGAAGCATGGAAAATACTCACCTAAGGATGGATACATAACTCTTATGAACTCTTTGAAACCACTGCAGTGTGAACCTTGGTGGAGAAGTATATGGAAACTTAAAGCAACCCCCAGGTCTAGGCTCCTCATGTGGACCATTCTGTGTCACAAAATCCCAACTGGAGAAAATTTGATCAAGAGATATTTTCATGGACCCTTTTGGTGCAGTCTTTGCAAAGCTGACAATGAAACTGGGAATCATCTCTTTCTTACTTGCCCATGCACAAAGGAGCTTTGGAATACTATTCATTCTCATATACCTTCGCTCCCTAGGTTAAAGGGAACAACTGTTTAGGAAGCCTGGGAGGGATGGTAGTCCACTGTATCCTCAGAAAGAACAAAAAACACCCCTTTACTTGCTGGGCCATTTGGATTGTCCGAAACAGAATCATCTTTCAAAATTCTCCCCTCCACTGGTCGGCCATCACTGCACAAATCCTAGCAGACTACCAACAGATTCCAGAGGAGGAAACAAATCCCAATCCTAAGCATATCATCCCTGAGAGCATAAACCAATTCCACCCTTGGGCATACTTTGATGGCTCAGCTCAAGGCATTGGATGTGGGGGAGGAGTTGTCCTCCATGTTACAACAAATCATATTTACAAAATCCAAATGGGTTTGGGCAGAGGGACGAACAATTTTGCTGAGTTGTTAGCAGAAAATACACCATTCACTTTGCTTTGGAAAGATAGTGCAAAAACTTACAACTATTTGGAGATTCAAAAACTATATGCAATTGGATAAACAAAGTTACAAATTGTCATGCTTTTTCTCTGAGACACATCATGGAAGAAATTTTCAGACTCATAATTTTTTTTGACACATTTACTTGTCAACATATATATAGGGAGCAGAACACAGCTATCGATCTACTATCGAGGAAGCAATGCACATGCCTATAGGAACTTGGAGCATACTGGAGCAAATTGATGAAACCTTCCATCAGTATTATCATAGACCTTTTATAGAAATATCAAGTTAGTAAAGCTCAATGGGAGCTAGACATAAATTTTTGCTATATATTTTTTGTCGTCTTTATATAAAATACTATATGAAGTTTTTTATCAAGGAGTTTCTACACATGACAATTATTTTTTGATACTCTCTGCGTAGAGTAAGTACATAAAGCATTTTGAAAATCATAGCTCAGAGCAATGTCTCCCTGTGTGGAGTACTCCTCTCTCTATTTTGAATACTCAACAGGATAGGCTTCTAGCCCATAGTACAATATATGCCACTGGCATTTGCAAAATGTAATTTTCCTCATTAATGAAAATTACGACTTTTTCCAAGTTATATATATAAATAAATAAAACTTATAATATTAAATTGTAATACAAATCTCTTAATTCAAAATGTGAATAAATAAAATTATATATATGTAACCTACATGACAATGGGATTATATAATATTAAAATGAGAGGGGAAAATGTCATTACTCTTCCTTTTCATTGTTACGGCACAAAGACAAGATGCCAATATTCTTTCTTTTGATTATCTTAAACGAGGACAAAATGTCAAAATTCTTTTCATGGATAGTCATGATATAAAGGAAAAATGGTAGAAAATTAATGATTAATAAAAGCATAAAATATAAGGGAAAAATTGTGGAAAAATTGTTGGAAGTTAATAAAAATATATTATATATATTTTTTATAATTTTAAATTAAAAATTAATTAAAATATAAAAAACATTTTTTCTATAATTATTTTTTAATTTCTATTTTCATAAAGGAATGTGAATAAGTGTAAGTTTATCTATTATATATTTTGGAGTTTTTTAGATATATTTTTTGTGGAATTTGTTTAGAATTTAGTCGAGATTTATTGAAATCACATGTTTGAATTGTGAATTTTTGCAATTTCAATATCTTAAAGGTGATCACAATGTTCTTGAAGACAAATATCATCACTCGCTTTGGAATGCTAGCCATAAGTCATGTTACTTCATATTTTAGTTTCCATATAATTTATCTAAAAATGTGATCAAGAAAAGTAAAGAAGGGAAAGAATCTTCTTGTGTGTTTCTTTTCAACCCACCAACAAAGCCCCTCTTGTCTGATGATTTTATGAGTAACATTAATGAGTTACCCTATGGTTACATTAAGAAATATTGCTACGTCAACCCCATCCACCTCTTGATTGAAGAAGGTTGTAGCAATACAAGTAAACCTTGACATGCCATTGGTATTTCCTCACTTGATCATAATCCTACCTCAATTTTTGTCCAAATGGTGAAGGAAGTTGCGACATATGTCTACTCAAGGTTTGATGTTACATTATTTTGGTTTGTGAACAAACACATAGGTAGACTTTACAGTATGGTTGAGATTATTAAATGGTTATGTTAGGTTTATGGTTTTACTAAGCATGTTATTTATCCTATGTTAAATTAGGGTAGGATGAATAAACTCTTTAGCATTGGCATTATATTTACTTGTGTGTTTCATTTTATCTGAATTTATAAATTTATTTTATTTGAATAAAAGGAAAATTATGCTCATCATATGAAATTCTCTAAAAGATGGTTTTTATGCTTCATTTATTTCCTTCATGCATGAATTTACTATGTATATGCTTCATTTATTTCCTTCACACATGAATTTACTTCTCTCAAGGAAGGGATAAGGAACTTGTGTCGTTATCTCTCCCTTGCATTTAATATCCATTTGGTGATAATGTTTCAAGTTTATAGGCTTTTAGAGATTCTAGAGTTCTCATGCAATCTTAAGATGAGCACATGTCCCCTAGTTGGAGCCATCTATTACACCTTGGATCCTTTGCGATGCACCCTACATTTTCTTTCACAAGATGTGATCATGTTGATATCTGTAAAGTGTGATGATTTCTATGTATATGGGCTTGTGGGATGAGTTGATGTACAAGTGTTGGCTAGTGGTGGCTTGGATCCCCTATGGTGGATGGACATGGAAAGTCCTTTTAGACTCCATTCTCAAGGTGTTTGGTTTTATTTCTTTGGTTGACTATCCCTTGGTTGTGATAATTCTCATCATGTTGGGCATTGATGTCCTAGGTAAGTATTTGAGCATCTTGGGATGTATCTATTAAGGCACACGATTTACAGTGACCCTAGTTACTCACTTATTGCTATGTAAAAGGTGATTAAACTTCACAAAGATTGTCACACCCATGGTTTAGCACACCTATATTCCCCACATTAACCCTCTCTTTTTTTATGTATTTTCCACACTATGGCCATATCCCTTATAGATGATTCTGCTCATACTCATCTAGTTGCACACTTCCCAAAGTAGTCTCACTATTTTTCAAGAAATATCACACTTTTTGAGGCACATATGTGCTAGTTACATCCACATGGTTTGCTAGCTTTTCGCAAACGTATAAATTATGAATACATTTCGCTCACGTAATAGGTCGTTGGTTTTTCAGAACCGCAGAAATTATTAAAAAAAAAATGTAAACAATTTATAATTCACGACCGTACAAAGTTATAAAATAATTCTCTTGTCAATTAGCTCATCTGACAATTCATGCATGGTTTGCGAGCTTTTAATGCATGGTTTGCGAGCTTTTATAATTTTTTCCGTAACCATTTTTCATCTTAAATGTAAAATAATTTTTTATTTTTAATTTTTATTTTTATAAAGGAACTTGAATAAGTGGTTGTTTATTTATTATATGTTTGGAATTTTTGATATATTTTTTTGAAATTTGTTTAGAATTAAGTTGAGTTGGATTAAAATCACATATTTAAATGGTAAATTCTTTATAATTTCAATGTCTTAAAAGTTTTTTAAAGTGTTAAATTTATAGATACAATATACAATATATTTTAAACAACAAAAAGTAAAACTACAAAAATTGAAAATTAAACAAAAATTGTTTCGCCAAATTCCAAATTTCTTTTTTTCCAAACACTAATTAATTTAATTTCCATCCTGACTAATAACAACTTTTGATCCTAAATTCTAAGTCCAGATAGGTTAAAATTCCAATTCCACTTAAAGTTCCTAATTTTTCGCGGCCGTATAAATTATAAATGATTTTTATGTAAACAAATGTATTGTTATAAATTATAAATGATTTTTATGTAAAGAAATATATGGTTTGCTCACGTAATAGGTCGCTAGTTTTTCGCAACAGCAGAAATTATTAAAAAATAATGTAAACTATTTATAATTCGCGACCGTATAAAGTTATAAAATAATTCTCATGTAAATTAGCTCATCTGATAGTCCGCTAGTTTTTCGCAACCGCAGAAATTATTAAAAAAGTAATGTAAACAATTTAAAATAATTCTTACGTAAAGTAGCACATCTGATAGTCCGCTAGTTTTTCGCAACCGTAAAAATTATTAAAAGATAATGTAAACAATTTATAGTTCGCGAGTATAAAGTTATAAAATAATTCTCATGTAAATTAGCTCATCTGACAGTCCGCTCATTTTCCGTAACCATTAATGCATGGTTAGCTGACTTTTCGCGAACGTATAAATTATAAAATAAATTTCTTCTAAACATATATAAATTGTATATATAAATTTAAAACATTTCAAGTAGGACTAGGGTATGTATGTATGTTATACATATATACATATTAAGAAGTCACATTTTCAAAATTGGAGCTAGGGTATGTATGTTTTCATAGATTTAGTTGAGATTTTAAAATTAGATAATAATGACTATTTTACATTTCAAATATTTTTGGATATATTTTACACGCAAATTAATAAAGGTTTGTTGGAATTAGAGAAGTGCTTAAGCGCACTTTCAAGGCATTGTATCTATTTAAGCATTCAAAATTGCAATTTTAATAATGAAAAATTACAGATGGTCTTGATGTGTGTTTAACTAGTATAAATCCATTTTAAATCTACTTCGGGGCAAAACTTAACCAATGTTGATGCATTTTAACCATAGATTTATTAATGCATTTTAACCATAGATTTCCAGCCGAGAAATATCGTAATTTTCATTGATTTCAGAAAATTACATGTTGTAGATGCTTAAAAGCATATGAAGAAATGTGGGCCGAGCCACTTACAAAACAATACTCCAAATGAAGTATTCCAGAAAAATCCCTCGGACAAGCCTGAAAAACAATATGGGTATGTAAACCCCAATACCTACAAATACAGGGGCCCAAAAAACCCCAAAAGGGCCAATATTGAGCCCCTAGAGAGTAACCCATACCATTAACAAAAGACAACAAAGAAAGCATAGGTGTAGCACCAAGAGTGAAGCCGCAGAAGAGTCCTTCGCAGACTCGGCACCGAACCACCACAAACGGAAAATAAACTATCGAGGAGAGAAAAGAACAGGAAGCTCTAGATCTGGCGGCCAGGACAAGAAAGAGAGACACGAAATGAGGAAGAGACGAGCCAAGGAAGCCACTCCTACCTAGCCCCCTCAAAACTCAGGAAGAGACCAGCCAAGGAAGCCACTCCTACCTAGCCCCCTCAAAACTCTCCTCCTGAAATAGACTAACCAGATGTAAAAACAACTGCCCCAGAGTTCCTCAGCAGCCAACAGAAACCCCAACAAACCCAGCCTTGTTGCAGCGGCACGAAACAAAGCAAAGACAATCACCTCCGCACCCCTGTTCCCTCAACGCTCCAAAACACCAAGGATAGGCGAGCGTGAGTCCAAAACAACACAATCTGCAGCAGTAAGAAACCCATCTGGTTCCAACCAGAGAAGTAGAGGCGAAACAGGGGGTAGAGGCAGCTAGGGTTTAGCCTCCTCCCCCGCTCAGTGAGAAAACCCTAGACCAGTAAAGAATTATTTTTTTTGCTACTGCTCCGGTGCATTTTCCTCTGGCGGTTCACCTCATCTATTTTAATTTTCATTTTAACCATAGATTTATTAAGTGATGAGAGAGATTAAATATATTGAGGTGCAAATCTTTTTCAAATTTTACATTTTAAAAGAGATATGTATCTCAAGAAGTTTGATCCCTCTTGGCTTTTGGTAAATCTCTGATTAAAATAAATCTATATAATTTAACACAATATAAATTTACAACATATATATTTAAAAAATAAAATAATGAAAAACTTAAGTAAATAAAATTTGAGAATTCTCCAAATTTTTAAATTTGAGATAGCGAACATTAACCTCTTCTATTATACACCTATAAATTTTATGATGAGTAACTTAAATGTTTAGATGTTGAATCTGCAGTTGCAAGATTTTTTACTCATTGCCAAAATTTTAATTCAAGATAAAAAAACATTTGAAAAACGAAAAAATATTCACATAATATCAAATTACAGGTCTGATTATAATGGCTTCAACATTAATTTATCAAAATTTACCAATTTTATCTTTTGGGTTTTGAATAATGACCTCACAATACTTTTTTGGCAATGGCCTGTATAGGTAAAGATGCTACAATTGGATTATCACACTGAAACTCTAGGGGCTCCTGCAGTGTTCCCGATTCCCAATGATCCAGATCTGATTTGGTCCAGAATCTTGAATTTCTTTGAGGATCGATCTAATTTGGTCACGGTGGGTAAGGAGAAATAACCAAAATGAATGACCTCAGTGTTGATTGATGGGAAAGCATAGATCTAGATAGCATTGACTGGTCACTCCTGCTGAGGGAGGCTTAAAATCTTTTTACTATATAAATGGATCAGCAGCTCCTACAATTATGAACTTCAGGTCATTGAAGCTCCATTACATACTGCTCACATGGCAGCCTCTATGGACTCGACGGATCATGTTTTGACTAATGGCGAGCAACAGATCAACTCATCAGTTGAATCTGCAGCAATCCATGAAGTCCAGCTTTACGAGATGATACTCTCTGCTGCCAAGCCCATGGCTTTAAAAGCAGCCGTGTCGCTCAAAATTCCCGACATTATCGCCAAAAGAGGCCCTCTTTCCGTGGACCAGATTGCTTCTCACATTGCTGCTGCTAATTCCACATCTACTGGTAATTCGCATGTGAATTTGGGATACCTCTACAGAATTCTGAGGTTTCTTGCATCTTATGGCGTTTTTACTGAACAAAGAGAACCCGGTCAGGAAGGTGACGCAGACCCGAAGAAAATAAAGTACGGCTCGACCGCCATTTCGAAGCTGCTGGTGCAGGATGGAAACCAGCAATCCCGTGCGCCTTTTCTGCTTCTCGCAGCCGACAAGGTCTACCTGGAGGCTTATCAATATTTGGGCGATTCTGTCTTGGAAGGTTGCTACCCCTTCAACAAAGCTTATGGTATGAGTCCCTGGGAATATAATGGCAAAAATCCTCAAACCAACCAGACTTTAAACAAGGCCATGGCCACTAACAGTAGCGCTGTCATGGCTTCCGTGGCGAAGATGTATGATGATGGATTTCAGAGTATGAAGACGCTGGTGGACGTTGGAGGAGGCATGGGCTCTGCCTTGTCCATCATTGTGAAGGAACATCCACATATTCATGGCATTAATCTCGATCTCCCTCATGTCATTGCCACTGCGCCTCCCATAACTGGTAATTAGATTTGTAATGTTGGTCACCATTAATATAATAAATGTGTTGATATATATAACATGATAGCATGTTGATGATGATTTATGACTGGAAACGAGGGAGTGTTGCAGGGGTGGAGCATATGGAGGGAAATATGTTCGAGCACATACCTTCTGCCGATGCAGTCATGATGAAGGTCACGATTTCTTCTATGGTTTTGCATTTCCATAGCAAATTAACTTGTTATTATTATAATTTCCGAGGGCTAAGCTCTTTAATTATTGTTATTGCAGTGGATTTTGCATGATTGGGAGGATGAAGAGTGTGTGAAATTGCTGAGAAGATGCTACGAGGCAACTCCAACAAATGGAAAGGTCATAGTTGTGGAGGCAGTTGTTGAGGAAGATCAAAGCATGTTGAGGCGACTGGGATTGTTATTTGATATAACAATGATGATTTATACAACGGGAGGGAAGGAAAGAAGCGAGGAAGAATATAAAGGGCTGTTCCAGAGATCAGGCTTCGCTAGCTACAGGATCGTCAAGTTGCCTTTCCTTCAAGTGCTCATGGTGCTCTCCAAATCCTAAAAATAGGTCCTCTTTTTCAATCTACTGTCACGTAGAAATTAAAGTTGAACCCACAGATCTCAGAGCATGTCTTTCTGTGTACATCCACCCGGATCTCAGAGCATGCTGATGAAAAAATAAGTCCTCCCTTCTATCATGATGGTGGTTTGAGTTTAATAGCATATAATTATTACTTTTAGAATATATATGGTAGCTAGGTTGTAAAATGCTATGTTATGTTGGAAAATGTTATATGATGTAATGTTATTTTGATGATAAGTTTGTTATTTATTTGATGGGTTTATTTTTCAGGAGGGTGGTTTAAAATTTTATGGTATTTGCGCATAGTATCATTTTAGATTCATATTAAATTTATATTTTTTTTGAAAGTTTGGTAAATCCGAATTTAAAATAATTTTAGTTTAATATTTATTTTCAAATATAATTACTTTAAGTTTCATTTTATAACTAAGATTCATCTTAACTCCGGATCTATCAAGCTTCAAGAGGGATCAAATCTCTTGAGATGCAAATCTATTTTTTGAGTGTAAAACTTGAGGAAAGGTTTGCACCCTGATAGATTTGATCCCTCTGGAAGCTTGATAGATCTAGGTTGGTTTCAGTTGTGTTTGGCCAAAGAAAATCTAACGAACATATGATTAATTTTATCAATAATATGTAAATTCAGTTAATATTAATATAATCATTTTAAATATGCTAAATATGTCTCAGATTAAGTCATTTTAATTTTAAATTTTCTTAGCTACTTCACTTTGTTGACATGATAAATATTGTTAATAATTTTAATGATGAAAAATGATGAAATGCAAATTTTGAATATAAAGTGACAATGTAATAGTGTTGAATGATATAAAATGT
This sequence comes from Pinus taeda, assembly GCA_000404065.3. Lineage (NCBI taxonomy): Eukaryota > Viridiplantae > Streptophyta > Pinopsida > Pinales > Pinaceae > Pinus > Pinus taeda. The sequence goes on along the minus strand of APFE030109147.1, from coordinate 53,394 downwards.
GAATAATAAGAATATAGTCAATTACAAATAGACTTCGTTGTGATTAATCTCAAATTATTTTCTTCTACTATTCTTATGGTCACCCTTGTTACTTTTGTCATCTTTTCATATTGATTATATGAAAAAGAAAGGTTAAATGGTAAACCATTTAAATCTTTAGCTTGAGCTATTGTAGTAAACATCATACCTTGTCTCTCTTTCTCTCCAATATTAATAGGTTGAATTACTGTAGCACAAAAATCAATGTACCATCATACATCCAATTACATCAAGTCAAAAATTAACATCTACACTCAAATAAATGCATCTAATGCAAGAAATCAAATAAAATTAGAAAACAACTTTTACACTAAAATCAATGCATCTAATCAAATAAGATTAGAAAACAACATTTACACAAATAAATAAATTAAAAGAGATATATGAATGAGATAATGCTTAAATCAAATCTTACATATAGTTGCCGGCACTGATCCAATTTTGAAGGATTACTTTTATTTTTAAGTTCCAAAGAAATTGAAAAATAATAAATTAAATATAAATTTGAAAATAAATAAAATATTATATTTTTATTTATTTAAAATTTAATAAATTTAATAAATTGTTATTTTTTTTGGTGATAAAAGCTAATTATAAAGAAATTTTCATTCCAAGGGTTGTTTAATTGGTGGAATCACTTCCCTAATGGGAGGTCACTAGGTCAAAAGCCAATAGGATGTGATCTCTTTGGGTAGATTTGCCTAAATATCTTTTTAGGTGGATTTGCCTAGATACTTTCTCAAAAAAATTATAAAAACATTTTGTATATTCTATTTTTTTAATTATATTTACATTAATAATAATAATAATTATATTAATAATAATTACATCACTTATTCATTGAGTGACACTATAGAACTTTAAACACAGTCACACTTTTTTATTTTTATTTTTTATTTGTTTTAGTGAATACTAATATAAGAGCATGTAATCTATATTTACATATGATGCATAAGCACTACATCTTATGTTCACATTTTGAGCATATACTTAATAATGAGATTTATGTTCACTTTAAATCTTATTAGGAAAGAATAAAATTTATCAAAATACTATAAATGTTACCAAAAAATTCTACTTGCATTATGGACTTAAATGTATATATTGTTTATTATTTAACTTAATATGTTCAAGATCTATATAAACACGAAACTAAATGAAATTACTCATCAAGACCACTAAATATGCTACTTTTATGGAGAGCATTACTTGTTCAACTTATCTCTCAAACCATGCTAAATGCATAAAAGAGTGTGTTAATAGAGCATAATCCCTAATGCATACATTTGAAAATAATAAAGATTATGATATATTCTATCTAGTTTTCTTTAAAATCCCACTCTATTTAAAAAATGGTATTCCAAACATTAATGCTAGAAAGGATGTGTCTCCTTGATCTTAGACTTAGGATGAGGTAATGGGAAAGAAAGGATGTGCCTCCTTGACCTTGGACTTAGGATAAGGTAATGGGAAAGAGAGCTCTTAGGCATTCTCAAAATATTTGGAAAGTAATATAGATGTTGGTAAAAACATGAAGAAGATACCAAAGAAAATGAAATTATTGTAAGTGTGATGCCAATTCTTATACTGACAAAAATAAACAATGCTCATAAAACATAAATTCAAGTGATGTTCAAAGATTTACATTAAATATTTCACTATGCATAATTAAATAAAATCTTTAATTCCCAATCTTTCAATATTTCAATAAATAGAATATTTGAATGTCCATATTAAATAGCATAAATTTATATAAATTAAAAATAAAATAATTTAAATTTAAATTTTCTTATATTTTATTTTCCATTATGAGAGAGATAATTAATTTATCTTATTCTTAATACAAAATTGATATATAAACATTTTTAATCTATTAATTTTATATTAATTAAAAATAAAGTAATTTAAGTTAAAAATTTTCTTATATTTTAACCTTCCCTTATAAACAAATATGTAATTTATTTTATTCTTAATACAAAGTTGTAATATATAACATTTAAAAAAATATCATAACATTTTTTTGATGTAATTATAACATTAGGAAAAAATTATTATATTTATTAAAATTATATTCTATTAAATTAATTTTTTTAAATTTATTTTATAATTCAAATTAATATTTCGTTATTCAATTCAATTTTTGTTTATTTTGAAATGATAAATCTACAATTTAGTTGAAATTTGAATTATAAAACAAATATTTCGTTAATACGGAATTTTAGAAAATGCTTGTTGTGGTTTTAATTTAAATTATCCAAATTTATTGTAGTTTTTTCATCTACTCACTCCTAGTTTTTTATATGTCGGTAAATGGATTACTTGAGCTATTTATCAAGTGGTTACCAACTAATAAATTGTATATGAAAAATTGTCTTTTTCATTCCTCAATTTTTTTTAATATAATCCAAGTTTGTATTTCATGTATAATTTAAAAATAAATAAATTAATATATATTCATTTTAATTTCAAATGATTAAATTATTTGAGGTGTAATTTTTTAAAAGTAAAATACTTGAAAAAGGGTTTATGCTTGAAGAGAATTAATTTCTCTAGGCTTTTAATAGACATGAGGACCATTAATCTCTCTAGGTTCTTAACAGACATGAGGTTATTTGATGTATTAACCAATTGGTTACTAACAAATAATTTATACATGAATATATGCTATATATATATATAAACATTGATTCATGTTAATCTCATATCTATCTCTATCAAGATTAAAGGGGCATCAAGTCTCTTGAGGTGAAAACTTATTTTAAAGTGAAAAACTTTAAGAAAGGTTTACACCTCACGATGTTTAATCTCTCTTGACCCTTAATAGATCAAGATAGAGCTAAGCTAGGTCTTTCTCTCTCTCTCTCTCTCTCACATGGGATTAAAAATAGTCTTCAGAACCAAGTATTTATTGGATTTTGGGACAAAATTGACTAAAAAATATTCTTGGAATAGGGTGAAAACTTATAATAGTTAAACTAGGTGAAATACATTAACTATACAAATATTTTTATTTTCAATTTTAAGAATTCATTAAAATAATAATTATTAATGCAGTATAGCATATTCAATTGTAAGAAGCACAATATTTTTTTTAACAGATTCAGGGATGTTATATTCATTCCAAAATAGAAGAAAGCAGGCTTCCCCAGTACATAAAGGTTGAAGCGATCAAGGGAGACGGAGAGATAAAAATCATTGATCCTTCCTTTCCAATTGTTACATTAACTTCAAAAGTTCCTAATTTACCTACTGCGTTTAACTTGAAACATCTAAAAAATTGTTGTAGAATCAGAATGCATTTACATAGCATTGCTAAATATGATTGAAAATATAAATCCAAGAGAAAGGAGTAATTTTTGTTGATTTGAAAGGAGAGTCATAGTAAGCCATGAGCTGGTATTCCTGTTCGTCTTTGTTGACTACATTTTCCTTTGTCTTCTAGATTTTACTGCCATAGTCCAAAGTATTTGAGCATTCTCCCGAGTTTTTGGCAACCATCTCTTGCAACACACATATTGCATTTTCCAAATGAGCACATCTATTGTTGAGTTGCTTGAATTGTTTTCTATACTCATTGCGTTGATGATAGAGGTATGCGATATTTGTCTTGATTTTATCCTGATATGAAATATGCATGGATCGAATCTAGTCTAGAGCAACCTTGAGGGACTTATAGTGAGTACAAGTTTGACCCTTAGGAAAAAGAGCAATAGCATCCATGACGAATAAAGTAGGGGAACTGAGGGAGCTAAGGAGAACAAAGAGGGAAGGAACTGGCATTGCAGGGGAAGAAGAGAGGAATTGCTCGTGCGAAGAGAGAGGGAAGCATGGGGAAATGAAGGTGGAGACATGAATAAATAGGAAGGGAGAGTCAAATGGGAAGCCTGATGGTCTAAGGAGGCATGATTACCAATTTGTTGAGAAGCTCCAATGGAAGATGAAATGGATCGAGGAGGGATTCATATCTGCTTTGTGATGATAGCTGTGGAAGGTGAGGAGATCGAAGAGATAAGGTTGCTAACCATGGAGCGTGGGTATGAGAGTTGAGAAAAGTCTTTTCTTAACAAGAGATAATCAAGCGAGAGAGGGGAGGGATGAGAGGAGTTAGGGGATGACTTTGGAGAGTATTTCATTATTGATTATTACTTCTCCCTAAGGTTAGACGCAAGCATTATTTGTGTGCTTGTCAGCCACCTTATTGTTCTCTCTTAGAACATGAAAGAAGGAAACATTTCCCAAAATTTTTAGCTGATGATGGATTATGGTAGTAATTTGATCGAGGTCAACATTTTTCGACTTTGTATTCTTAACCATTTTTTGAATTAGGATTGAGGAGTCCCTAATGATGATTGGGTTCATATAATTTCTGCTACTTAGGATATGGGATCCCAGTTTTGTTTCTATAACAAGACCCCACTCAAAGGAGATCAAGCTTGCATTCTCATGATCGATGATGTAACCTCCAACACCTACTCTACCTGGGTTGAATTTTGAAGCTCCATAAACAAAACCATAGTCTTTTTAGGGAATTTAACCATATGAAAAAATCCCTTTATTTCAGATGAATTTTCCAATCTTTGGGATTGCAGAGAATGATTTTCAGAGGGTTGCCCATGATTTGTGGCTTGTCCAGAACAAAATTGATCCAGATTTTCTCTTCATGTTGAAGGATACTCTTGTCCAATTTCTTGTCTCCTTTTGCAAAAAGAAATTAAAAAGCTAATCCCCATGTTTTGGCTAAAATTTTTCTGACTTTCGGCTTAATGTTCTGAAATATTTGTTTATTTCGGGCGAGACATATTTTCCAGCATAAAAATAAAGGGAGACTTCTCTAGAACCTCTTTATCAAATTCTTGTTTTTTAAAGAATAAGGGTAGCTTACTTTCCAATTAGCATATAATTATGGGAGGGTGATATTAAAGTTGATATTGGCCTCAAGCGGGCAGATCAATGAGAGCCAACATTCTTCAAAAAATTTGCAGCTTAAGAAAAGATGTTGAATTGTTTCTTCCTCTTTTTGACATAGGGGACATCATGTAGGAACATAGATGCATTTTTTCTTTATATTTTCTGCAATTAGGATCTTTCCTTTTAGCATAGTCCAAATAAAAATTTTGATTTTTGGAAGGTTCTCTGTTTTCCAAATTGATTTCCACAAAGGCCAATCCTAATGTCCATATTCTTCTTGAAGCTTCACATAACCTAATTTTACAGAGAAATCCCCTCCTGATGGGTTCCATTTGAATTTGTCTAGTTGACCAAGGCTTATTGGAGCTGCTTCCTTGAGGTGTGAAAGGAGCAAATTCTATTGATTGCTAAGATCAGGAGGAAAGGCTGGGGGGACCAACCTTCCCATGTGTTATCATGTTGGTTCTAGATTGAAATTTGGTCGAGAGAGTATATTCCTTTGTTTGTCATCCAAGTAATGAGAGGTTGTATGCCTCAAAGTTCAGATATAAGATAATTTCCCATGATAATATCTCTCCATAAGTTAATGCCTTGACCCCCACCCAGAATTCTGGATGTGTTTTCCTTTACAAGAGGCAGAGATTTTCTAAGAAGATTCCATATTTGCGAACATGGTCTAATGGGAATTTTTGCTGTTAGAAAATGCTGATGAGTGGAGATTAAGTACTTTGCCTCCAAAATTTGTTTCCACCAGGAGGGCTCCCCTATGATGTATCTCCAAATTATCTTTGCTTTGAAAGTGATATTCATTACAACAGAAAGTCGAATGGAAATGCCACCATTCTCATATGAAGTTGTTACTTGTTTCCAATTTTTCAGATTGAATTTTTTGGTCTCTGGTTTCCCCCCTTGCCATAAGAATTTTCTAATAATAAGTTCTATTTTCTTTTGTATTCCAACAGGTGCTTGAATGATAGAAAATTGATAAAGTAGAAGAGTTGATAAGACTTATTTGATCAAAGTAACTCTCCTGGCTAGATTGAGCTAGAGCATTGCCCCAATTTTGAATATTTTCTTCATTTTATCTATGGAAGAAATCCAAATATATAACTTCAAAATGTATTTATAAATTGGCAATCCCAAGTGTTTAAAGTGACCTTAGTTTGCTTTGAAAGGGACTCCTAGTATTTGATAAATACGCTAAAGAGTTCTTGTGGGGGTATTCCATCCATAAATACTGTTTTTTAAATTGTTTAGGAGGCATCCAAAGACCTCCAAGAATATGTCCAAGATGTTTTTGAATCTTTTAACAACAATACATGAGGCTACCCTTAAGAATAAGGTGTCATCAATAAATTGTGAATGGTTAATGCACTTGACTCCTCTGCTAAAATAGAGATAGGTGATAGTGCCATCATGTCTGTTGTACTCTAAGTTTCTGCTAAGAGATTATGTCATGATAATGTAGAAGAATGGAGAGAGCAGACAACTTTGTCTTAAGCCTCTTGAACTTTGAAAAAAACCACCAGGTATACCATTGATAAGAGGGGAAATCCAAGGCCCAATAATGTAGACTTTTATGAGAGCTACGAATTTGAATCAAAGCCAAACTTATGAAGAACAATAGTTAGAACATAATGGTTGATCGATCAAAGGCATTAGCCATGTCTAGTTTCAAGATGAAGCCTTTTTAATTTCTAGATAGACTGGAGTGAATGGCTTCTTGAACAAGCATAATATTATCGACAATTTTCCTATTCGATACAAAGCCCCCTTGATTTTTAGAAATCAAGTTGGGGAGGAGAGGCTTGAGCCGATTAGCTAGAACTTTGGAGATAATTTTATAGGAGGAGTTGCATAAGGATATGGGTCTAAAGTGATGAAAGGAGGGTGGCTTAGCTTCCTTAGGGATGAGGGCCAGATAAGTTGAGTTGGTATTGTCGTTTTTTTTTTAAAGAGCCATTAGGCCATCTTTAGAAGATCCTTTTTAATGAGCAACCAAAAGGAACAATAGAACGAAATGGAGAAACCATTAGGGCCTGGGGCTTTATCTGGTTGAAGATTTCAAATGGATAATTGTAATTCATCTTCTTCCACTTCTTTTGTGATAACAAATTTTTTCTCTTGTGAAATTAATTTAGGGATGTGTCTTGTGAAGTATTCATAGTTTTGATTCCCAAGATCTGCTGAGAGCAAAATTTTGAAGTGTTGATATGCTTCCCTTTTTATTTCTTCCTGTTCCTTTATTTCAACATTCCCTTCTCCTTTGATTGTCCCTATTTGGTTTTTGATTATTATCATTTTAGTGGTGTTATGGAAGAATGCAATATTCTTATCACTGACATGAATTGATGTAGGAGCATCGGAGCACCCTTAATCAAAATCTAAATTCAAAGCTATGAAAGAGGAGACGTGGACAAAGATCTGAAATGGGGTGTTAATTTCCATTAAATTTAGTTAAAATGATAAATTTATTCCCTCAAAGGTAAAATCCATATGTTTCTAGAAGATTTGATTTGTTCTCAAAATATGCCATGTAATTAAAAAGGAGTGATTCTAGGGGATTGCTAAGCGATTTCGGGAGGAAACCGTGGAACCTAGATGATCCACGCTATTGTAATCACTTTTAAAAAGTAAAATCTATTCTTTGTGGAAAAAAGAAGCCAGCTACAATGTAGATCTACGAGTGGAGACCAGAACCTTGGAAGGCCCCAAAAATTTAATATCTGGCTTGTGATTTTAAATAAGAATCTGTGTATTTTTATGTGTTCTGGATAGTTCTGGATCATGTGTTATAATTGTGGGGTTTTAAATAAGATTTAGCTTTAAACATATTTTTTTTGTGAAGAAATGAAAATTGGGCATTCAGTTATATTTGTCATTGTTTGTTTGGGTGTGTTTGTTCGTGAGGCTTGATTCTAGATTTGCGTGAGGATTGTTTTAAGACAGTAGTGTGGGTTGAGATCTTGTCACAAAAATCAAGAGAGAGATGGACGGTCAAGGAGTTATATCGTATTCAACCAAAGTCCTTTAATGCATATCGCACTCAGGCGGACAGGTTTGGGAATTGCGATTTAAATACTGTGATCAGAGTGCACAATGGAAATTAATTCAATTTTTCATGGGCCATAACCCACAGGCCCACGAATTGTGTAAAGATGCAGCTTTGCTGTATCATGAGTCCACAAGTTTCTGGACTTTAATCTTCAGGTCTCTTCCTCATTTCTATTGTTCTTATAAATTTCCCAATGTAGTTCTTTTTCTTTCAGTTGATTTTCTTTTATTACTTCTCCTTCCTCCATGATCTTCTGAACATTTTCAAGCTCCCTTTCCAGCTCTACTATCCTTTACTGAGTTTCTTTATAATGTAATCGAGCCTAATCTTTTAGAGTTTTTTTTTACATTTTTTAGCTTTGATTTCCAAACAAAATTTGGGGAGCCATTAATGCTTTGATTCCATGATGTGGAGACTAGAGTTTTAAATTCTTCAAAATTTTTCCAGAGGGGATTATAATGAAAGGGAAGAGGTCATAAGTTTTAACTTTCCATAAATTTTATGGAAATTGCCTTGTGTTCCAAAGCTGCTGAAGGGATGATCTTTGAAATCAGAGAGTTATAGTTTGAGATGATGTTGTCATGGATTAAAAATATGTCCAACCTCTCTTTGATATTACCCAGACCTAGCCTTTTGTTGCTCCAAGTGTATTTACCATTTTTGGGTAGAATGTCCATTAGATTATGAGTTTCTATGATGTTCTTGAGCTTATCTCTGAAAGGATTTACTTGAAAGTTGCCACCTTGTTTTTCATCTACATTCAATATCAGGTTAAGGTCTCCTCCAATTATGAAATTTTTATTGGTTTCAAGGCTTAAGCAGTCAACCAAGGAATTCTAATAGTGGTCCTTGTCTCTGAAATGAGAGGGAGCATAAATATTGAAGATACATATTTGATAGTCGGAGATCTTATTTTCTAAATTCAGTCTTCATCCAATGCATCTCTTTATACTGACATATAAGTTCCCATGAGGTCTGTTTCCATATTGTACAAGTACCAACTGATGCACCTGTTTCTTTTATAGTTGTTCCTTCACAATTTTTGGTTTTTTGGATTATCTGATTCATTTCTTGTTCAAAGGACTTGGTATCCTCTATTAGGAAGAAGTCTAGACATTCAAATTTGATAAGATATTTTTCTATATTGACTTTCAAGGGATGTCTGAGTCCTCTACAATTCCAGGAGACCATATACATTATTTACTATGAGATGGAGCAGAGAGACCTTTCCCTCTCACTGTCTGATTTGTTTTTTCTTTGTTTCCAATGCTGTTTTCAATGTATGTTTCCATTGGTTGCTGGGTACCCATGGCTATTTCCTTTATTGCTGCTTCATCCCTGATTTCCTTATTGGTTTTCCTTCTGGGCTTTTTATGAATGTCAGATGGGAAGAGAGATTCCTTGGATATTTATAGTCAGGGTTCTTTCGAAGGGAGGAGGAAGGGGGCTAAGGGGGAGGCCAGGGGAAGAAGGATGTGGGAGGAGGGAGGGTGGAGGGGATAAGGAGGATGAGAGACTAAAGATTTGAGGGAGAGAGAAGGAGCACCTTCTATAACAGGGAGAGGATTGAGAAAGATATAGAGAAGCAAAAGGATTCGAGTCACGAAAAAAAAGAGAAAGAAAAAAACACTCCAAAAAAATAAAATAATATTTATTATTATTTATTATATTTTATATAATTTTTATTTCTAATAATTCAATTTTAAAAAATTAAAAATTAATTTTTAATTTTCAAAATATTTAGTTTAATATTTATTTTTTCAAAATACTTAAAAAAAACACCACTCCATAATTATCTATCTATCATGAAGTAATTAATAAAAAACACTCCAGCATTATGTAAAATTGTCACGAATACTTCTTATTTGACTCGAATGGGATTGGATCTAAAAATTTCACCTATTAATTATTTATCTTAATATTTTGATTATTTACTTGATAGCTTAATATTTTAAGCCACAACGTGTTAAAACATATTAATATCACCCCTTCTTTTTTTAAAATTTTCCACTTTTTGCAACCTATACATTCAAAGAAGAGAACAATGAAGAACCATTGCGAAATAAAACGTGAGAATGATTATGGAAATCTTTAGATTTGAGAGGGCAATCGGCTTCTTCTGCCTATAAACCTCTGATTAGCTAGTCAGGAATTTGTGATACGTAACTTAAATGTTTGCACATTGAATGTATGGTTTCTTTGAAAAAAAAAATATCAATCACTTTTTTCCTTCCAAATTTTTTATTCGAGATTAAATAAATAAATAAAAATATAAAAAATAAATAAACAAATATTACACAAAATATCAAATTTTAAGTTTAATTATAATGAGCTAAATATTAACATTTTAGAATAATTTTTCACAATTTTAATTTAATTATTAGTAATTATTAAATAAATATTAGAAATTTAATCGAAAAAAATATGTTAGAATATTGTTGTAGTATTCTCATATTAAAGATTAAGATTTATTTTTAATTTAGTTATGTTGTTCTAATTAATTTAACTTGAATTAATTAATTAAAAAATGTCATATTAATACATGTTATATTAGACATATGGTATTGATAAGACATAATATTGACCCATAGTATTATTACAAACTATTTACAAATTAAAAATTTCCATGATAAAATGGGATTAATCTTCATAATTAAGAATATTATTAGATTTTTTTTAAATATACATACATTAATTCTTTTTTATAATTAATAATAATAATAATTTAAAATAAAACTACAATTTAGTTTATATATATATATATAAAGAAATTTAAGATATATTATAGGTAAGTGTTTTAAAACTTGTAAAGATGTCTACTACATTTACCAATACCAATAGGCATGGTCTATATTGGAATTGGGCATGGAGAATTTTAAAATTTTATTAAATGAATAGACATGATTTCATGTTCGGGGAATATTCTTTGTCTTATACACCATCTAACAGATGACACCAAAGGTCTTTCAATCATTTTGCAGTTTCATATCAAAGAATAACAACTTAAATTTAAATAGTATTTCTTTGGTCACCTATTAAGCCAAGCTGCTCCATGGTCTTTCACCGCTTCCATTCTTCCTTTACCTGTGTTGCGATGTAATACAATCTTGTACCTGCACTACAATGCAATTTTGTCACTAAAATGAAATATACACTTGATAACCTATTTCAAAGAATTCTCCCCACAAACATATCTAGAATTAAATCATCGAGTGAAACATGTAGGATTGCAACCAAATTTGGGTCATTATTCTTGTTTTTTAGCAGATCGGTTCAATTTCGAGCAAAAGCACAACCATGATTTCTCCTACCTTGGTGACAATATTCCTTAACGCTACCTAAACCTATGCAAGGTCACAAAATATTTATCATTTATTCTATACAAATTGATTACTATCTACTTGTTACCTAACAATATTAGGTTTTATAAATCTTTTATTTTCTTTCATCTTTTATATTTATTATTAGTCTTTTAAGGTTAACAATTATACATACTTATATATATTAGATATGATAAATAATTTATTCTTTAGGGTTTTATGTTAAGAACTATACATGCATTACATATGATAAATCATCTATTCTTTAGGGTTGGTAGGCTATGCAAATCCACATCCAACTCAGATCTATGTTAGATCAAAGTGACATACATTGTTGTGTCTAGATTGTGTTTTCCTTACTACTGCTCAATACAAGCTTTAGATAAAATTTTGATATATTATTTGGGCCTTTATATTCATGGTTGTCCTAGGAGGATCTCAGGGTAGGGGATAGCATGCAACGACATCTGCAATGTGGGTTTCAATGCACTTACCCTTAGATCTACACCTATAGCATTTCAGATATTCTTATGACAACTTGTTGACATAAAATTTGTTTAGTTCGACTTTTATATAGTTTGGGAGCCATCTAAGGTTTAGAATTAGGGTTTTGGTACATTCTATAATGGAGTTATTCATTTTGAATGATATGAAACATTTGATAGAAATTCAAATGTAATAGGTTTACTAAAAATGTATCCAATCTTAAAGATGTCTCTATAGGTTAATCCACTTTATATGAGGTTTTAACCAAGAATCCATTGACACAACACCTTAATTAACATGTATGAATTTTATATCTATATGCTTACCTTGCTTTTTCCATGCCACAAGCGATGTAGACCCTTCCACTGGAGCCCACTTGATTCATAGTTATGCTTGAATCTGCTATAAATGTGAAAGGATAATCAAAGAAAAGTGCAAAAATATTAAATCTGCTTAAGAGAGTATATTAGTATTCTAAAACCAAAGTAGACGAAATTTCCTTGTGTTGGATTTGGAAAGCACAGGATGGAGGTGAGATTCATCATAAAGTATTAAATTAAATTTATCATTAATCATTCTAGAATGTAAATTGATTTACAAATTAAATTCGTCATTCATCATTCTAAAATCTAATTAGTACTAACAAAAGGAAACTATAATAGAGACCAATGTTACTGAAACTAAATGAGTAATAGAACTGAAAACCCTATGAACAAAAAACTGGTAAAAAAACAGGTCGACTAAAAACACCTAAAATATTCAAATTAAAAAAAAAACATATATATTCGTGTGCTTCCATATGAATTCACACAATTTATACACAAATAAGCAAAAGCTCTCATTTATATGGCATGTAAGGGTGCACATAACCAAACTAACACCGAGGGCAATCCATCTTTGAACCAAAAAATACATCAACAAACATGCTCTAGATGGCCTCTAACATCTAAAAAAACTCATGTTACAACAAATACCTACATATCATCAAAATTATTATCTATATTGGGATGTTCATTATCAATATCACCCTTTAAGCATTAAAATAAGATAGAAAAAATGTAGCATGTCAAGTCAAGATTTTGTTTGAGTGGGGTACATTTTTAATAGGGTCATGATAGAAGAGTTTGACAACCAATGCCACTAACATCAAGGTACATAGAGGGCTTGGTGCTCTTGATTAGATACTAGTTCCATGGCCTTGTGCATGACAAAATCCAATGAAAACGTTACAATCCCCATGATCTTGAAATACTGACAAACTGTTAGACAAACTATTAATTCTGTTAGATTTTGAATAAAATCTAAAATTCTACTTTTTCCTTATAAAATCCAATAAAATTAAATCCACTCTCAAATATCGTGAGTTATTTCATAGAAATATTAAAAATTTAAATAAAAAATAATACCACTATTAGTAATTTAATCTTACCATTAATTTAGCCATAATAAACCATAAAATTTGATACTAAGCTTCACCACACAAAAGCTCTTAAAACATAGAAAAGTACTTATCGACATCTAATCACAAAACTAGTGGACATCAACCTTTTGCAAAACTAGTGGACATCAACCTTTTGAAAAGGTGAGCCCATAAACACATTTTTTTGAGAAGACACGTCCCCGCACATTGAAAAATTGCGTCCCAAAATAAATATGTAAAGAAACGTTTACATATTTAGAGAAAATTCCGGAATTGAAAACATTTACCATTGTCATAGTTTAATTAGTTGAAGGAATTGTCAGGAAAGTTCTGGAAATTCTGGTTATATTTAGAGTAAATCTGATAAAGATTTTTGTAAATCCAAGTTATAGTTATTAAACTTCAAAATTTTAGGTGTCTTATACATTTTTGATAGCGCTGAATCCATTTCCACTATCAAAAACATGATTCAAACACTATCTTAATAAATTTTTTTGATTTTTTTTTGCATAAATTCCGACCACTTTTTGTCCAAAATCAAGAATTTCTTTCCATCTAATTTGGTTAAGATGGATAAGTAAAAATAAGATAGATAAATAAAAATAAGCAAAATAAATATCTCACTGTTGATCGATGGGTAGATAGATCCAGACAACATTAGCTGGTCACTCATGCTGAGGGAGTCTTACTATTTACTATATAAATGCATCAGCAGCTCCTAGAATTATGAACTTCAGGTCATTAAAGCCCCCATTAGATACTGCTCACATGCTCCACTCTATGGACGCCATTGATCATGTTGTGCCCCATGGTGGGCAACAGAGCAACCCATGAACTCCAACCTTACGAAATGATACTCTGTGCTGCCAAGCCGATGGCTTTAAAAGCAGCCTGTGTTGCTCAACATTCCCGACATTATAGCCAGAAGAGGTCCTCTTTCCGTGGACCAGATTGCTTCTCACATGGCTGGTGCCAATTCCACATCTACTGGTAATTCGCATGTGGATTTGGGATACCTCTACAGAATTCTGAGGTTTCTTGCATCTTATGGCGTTTTCACCGAAGCCGATCAGGCAGGCGATGCAGATCCCAAGAAAGTAAAGTACGGCTCGACGGCCATTTCGAAGCTGCTGGTGCAGGATGGAAATCAGCAATCCTGTGCCCCTTTTTGGAGTTGTCTATAATGCCACTTTTTGGAGATTACGGTGACGGAATCCGGTGGAAGAAATGAGGTTAAATCTTGATTTTTAGCAGTTAAAATGGTTTTTTAACTGCATATTTGGATTCAGCGCCCTGAAAAACCCCTGGGAGCCATTGTGAAGAAACTAGCTATCAAACTTGTGATTCCAATGAATTCCTGCTGGATTTTCACTGGAAAAATCCACGGAAAGGCTTTCAAAAAGTCGCGTTATAGACTACTACCGCCTTTTCTGCTTCTCGCAGCCGACAAGGTCTACGTGGAGGCTTATCACCATTTGGGCGATTCTGTCCTGGAAGCTTGCTACCCTTTCAACAAAGTTTTATTTTATGGCATGAGTCTCTAGCATTTCATAAATTTGAGTTTAAATGGTTTAATATACATAATTTGAATATTATAGAGGTTTTCAAGGTTGCTGAATTTATTTATGCATTCAGAAATGTGTTTTAAACAACAAAAAATATTGAAATTGTATTGCCAGATTTTATTGAATTCCTATGAAAAAAGGCTATTTCCTTTATAAGTTAAACTACGCCTTATGTAATTTAATATATTCAAGATCCACACAAACACAACACTCGATGAATTTACTCATCAAGACCACTAAATATGTTACTTTTATGGAGGATATTATTTTTTCATCTTATCTCTTAAACCATGCTAAATGCATGAAAGAGTGTGTTATTAGAGCATAATCCCTAATGCATGGATTTGAAGATAATAAAGATTATGATATCTTCTATCTAATTTTCTTTAAAATCCCATCCAATTTAAAAAATGATATTCCAAAGGTTAATGTTACAAAGGATGTGTCTCCTTGACCTTGTACTTAGGATGAAGTAATAGGAAAGAAAGCTCTTGGGCATTCTCAAAATATTTGGAAAGTAATTTAGATGTTGGTAGAAACATGAAGAATATACCAAAGAAAATAAAATTATTGTAAGTGTGAGGCAAATTCTTATATTGACAAAAATAAACAATGCTAGGAAGACATGAATTCTAGTGATGTTCAAAGATTTACATTAAATATTTAATTATACATAATTAAATATTTAATTATACAAATCTTTAATTCTTAATCTTTCAATATTTCAATAAATAGATTATTTCAATGTCTATATTAGATAACATAATTTTATTAGATATCATTTTTTGGGATTCAACTGTTTTAAGTAAGTCATTCACCCCTGCAATTAGTGCTAAGTGGACTATTCAAAAATCATGAGAAATTAGTCAGTTACTACTACCTCTCATGGAAATGGTCATAGATGAATGACTTACTTAACGCGGTTGAATCCCAAAAAATGATATCTAATATAATGCACTGCGAAAACCCCAATACTTAACATAATTTTTTATCAATTAAAAATAAAGTAATTTAAATTAAAATGATATCTAATATAATGCACTACTAAAACCCCAATATTTAACATAATTTTTTTATCAATTAAAAATAAAGTAATTTAAATTAAAAGTTTACTTATATTTTTACTTTCCATTAGGAGAGATAAGTAATTTATTTTATTCTTAATACAAAGTTGATATATAATATTTGAAAAAAGCCCTAAGGTACAATTTAATTGGTAGAGTTCTAGTTGCTAAGTACCTTATCAATTGGGAGGTCATGGGGTCAAATCTTCTCGACGCCCTTTGGATTAGGCCTGGCTAGATAAGCCAACTGGCAAATTCCTACCCATGGATATAAAAGCCACTTACTTGGTTAGATCCATATTCGTGGATATAGCGGCTACTTACCTATTGACGAAGGATATAGTGACCACTTACCTTCAGATAGATCTACCAGCTACTTACTTGCCAACAGGTAAATCCATACCCATGGATATATCGGCCACTTACCTTCAAATAGATCTATCGAATTATTACCCATAAATATTACAACCACTTAGTGATTGTAAATCTCAATTTAAAAATATAACATCTGAAAAATATCATTAAAAAAATCTAATAATTAAAAATAAAATAATTTAAATTAAATTTTTTCTTATTTTTTATTTTCCATTATGAACAAAAATATAATTTATTTTATTTCTAATACAAAATTAATATATATAACTTTTAAACCTATCCTATAACACAATTAAAAAAAATAATTATTCTTATTAAAATTATATTCATAAATTAACATAATATTTGTTTTATAATTCACATCAAACTTTCTGAGTATTTTCTGAATTTCAACTAAATAGGAGATCTATCATTTCAAAGTTGAAATTCAGAAAATATAATTCACATCAAACTTTCTAAGTATTTTCTGAATTTCAACTAAATAGGAGATCTATCATTTCAAAGTTGAAATTCAGAAAATACTTAGTGAATTATAAAACAAATATTTCATTAATATTTGAAATTTCAGAAAATGCTTTAAAAATTTTGATGTGAATTATAAAATATTTCATTAATACGAAATTTCAGGAAGTGCCTTTTTTGTGAGTTTTAATTTAAATTATCCAGATTTATTATAGTTTCTTTATCTGCTCACTCTTCTAGTTTTATACATGTTGGTAAATGGATTCTTTGATCTATTTATCAATGGGTTACTAACAAATTATGTATGAATAATGGCTTTTTTCCTTTCATATATATTAATCTAAGTTTTTTATTTTATATATATAGGTTTTTAAATAAATTAACATATATTTATTTTAATTTTAAAGGATTAAATCGTTTGAAGTGTAAATTTTTTTAAGTGAAATATTCGAATTTTTTTTACACTTCAAGATATTTAATCTTTCTTGACCCTTAGTAATTTGATCTATTAATCAATTGGTTACTAACAAAAAATTTAAATTTATATATATAAAGAAAGAACAACATTGATCCATGTTAATCTTATATCTATCTCTATCAAAACTAAAGGGGATCAAATCTCTTGAGGCTCAAACCTCTGTTAAAGTGAAAAATATTAAGAAAAGTACTTCATGATATTTAATCTCTCTTGACCCTTAATAAATCAAGATAGAGCTAAGCTACTTCAAACACACACATGGGATTAAAAATATTCTTAGGCGCCAAATATTTATTGGATTTTGGGACAAAATTGACTAAAAAATATTCTTGCAATAGGGTGAAAACTTATAATTGTTAAACTAGGTGAAATATATTGACTATAAAAATATTTTTATTTTCAATTTTAAGAATCCATTAAAATAATAATTATCAATGCATTACAACATATTCAATTGTAGGAAGCACAATAATTATTGATGGCAACAAAAAGCCCAGAAGTCAATCTAGGCGCAACATAGTGCAAAGATAAATTGGTTGTAGGCGCAATGAAATATTTTCGTAGCACACTGCGAAATATTTTCGTAGTGCCTCTAGAACTCTGTTTTCATTTCTTGGGAATGTGAAGCAATTCGATCCTCTACCAAAATGATCTCTCATTGTCTTAACACACCAGCTCAGGGTATAACCCCCCTCATATCAGCTACCAAGGTTTGTGCTTAAGCTCCCAACAACCTAGTCATGGAAGTGTTCAAGCCAAAGACTCTGTTTCAATGCTCAAGTTCTCAAGTTCTCCATGTTGTCCTACTCAAACAACGTTCTCCTCCTTCCTCCCTCTACGTCCAACATCCCCTCATCGACTTAATGGGCACACTCAAATCAACAAAACCGTGTCGCTGCCTGCAAAATAGAGGCACTCCAACATATGGATTGAGGACACTTTAACAAGCATGCCTAACAACCATAGCTCAGAAATCGATTGTCTACAAGCACCTAACACTACAGGCCCCGTTCACAGGGTTTCTGGCATGAAATCAAATGTACATAAAATTTGAATGCAAAGTTAACAACACAGAGAAATAACAAAGAGAATATGCTACACTTTCTTTTATTTATTTCATTGGTACAGGTTTGAGGCAGGAGAAGAAGCTTGTTTCCTCTCAATCGATACTCTTTTCATGCACATCCTTGGCAACTAATTCACTTCCCCTTCTCTCTAGTTGAGGGAAGTCGAAAAGTCACAACAAAAATGACTCTTCATTCCATGGACTCTACAATTTATTCAAATTTTGTATTTACATTATTCAAAATCTCATTAAAAGAGACAAAATCGACTTTTCTAGCTCAACATGTGGATAATCCACCACATTGTCAAGCCCCCTTCATTTTCCACCACGAACTTGGTCTAATTCTCTCGCATTAGACTCCCTAGGAAAGGAAAAATCATGAGCTCCTACTCATAAGGTCCTCTATAGAGCAACTTGCCTTCTGTAGGGTTGCAACACTCATCCATGTAAAATCCACCATTGGATGGTCCTTCCACTTCACCAAAATCTCCAGATACTCTTTTCCCCTGGTGTGCTTTGCAACTATGGTGTCCAAAATCCTTTTAGCTTCTGGTTTCTCTGCCATAGGAATCTACTTCATCAAACTCTCTTCACTGAATTCTCCACTACTCTCATTTGCTGTAGTGTCACCATCATCAGCTTGATAGGGGTACAAATTAGTCACACTGAAGATAAGCAAGATACTTATGCCCATAGGTAGTTCTATTTCATAAGAATTCACGGATTTTTTTTTGAGTATTTTGCAGGGTCTAATTTTCTTCATCTTGAGTTTGTTATATTCCCCTCTCAAGAATCTTTCTTTCCTCAGGTGTGCTAAAACCATGTCTCCTACCTCAAATTTTACCTCTCTTCTTCTCAAATTTTCTCTTTGGTTGTATTTGTAGCTGTTGTCCTATAACTTCTATTTGACCTCCTCATGTAAGTCACTTATTTCTACTGCAAAATCCTCCCCATCAATGCTCCTCTACTCAAGTTTTCCCAAATATCTTAGCTCACAAAATCCTCTAAGATGCATTCCGTACAAGATTTGAAATAGACTCTTACCGGTGTCTTATTTGGCAAATCATTGTATGCAAACTTAGCTTGAATTAACACACGATCACACTTCTTGGGATGATCTCCCACAAGGTTCATTAATATGTTCCCGAGACTCTTGTTCACAACTTGAGTTTTCCCATCAGATTGTGGATGATATGCCAAGGTGAAGTTCAATTTTGTTCCAAGATTCTTCCACAAAGTCCTCCAAAAATGTCCTGGGAACTTGGTGTCTCTGTCAAAGATCATACTCCTCTCCAAGCCATGCAATCAAACAATATCATTGAAAAACAAATGAGCCACATGTGTAGCATCACTAGTCTTGCAACACGGGATAAAGTGAGCCATCTTCGTAAATCTGTCTACAACTACATGTATAGAATCCTTACCTTGCTACGTCTTCGGTAAACCTGAAACAAAGTCCATACTCACAGAGTCCCATGGTTTGCTAGGAATGGGAAAAGGGGTTCATAGTCCAACATTCTGACTCTTTCCTTTTGCATGTTGGCATAACCTGCATTTCCCTACATATTTCTGCACATCAACTCTCATCTTTTGCCAAAAATAGAAGTGTTCTAGCTGTCCAAGTATCTTGTCCACACCAAAATTCCCCGCCAAACATCCATTGTGCTTTTCCTACATTATATTCTTCCTCATTGAACAACGAAGAATACATAACTGACTGTTTTTAATAACAAATCATCTCGCAACATAAACTCCCTCCATGGGCTGCTATCCCTGCTCACAGGGTTCCTGCATTCTTCAAAGGCCTCTTAAAAATCAACATCATCCTCATACAAGTCCTTCAAATAATCAAAGGCTAAAATCTACACATGACACTCCTGCATGATCAAGCTCCTCCTGCTCAAAGCATTGGCTACCTTGTTCTCTTGTCCACTCACATGTTTCAGAACAAAGGCGAATCTTTGTAGGAATTCCACCCACTTGGCATGTTTATGGTTCAACTTGTGCTGCTGGATTATGTATTGTAATGCATAATTTTCAGAGAAAAACACAAACTCCTTGGGCATCAAATAGTGCCTCTAATGCTTCAACACTTGAACCATCACGTAAAATTCCTTGTCATAAGAGGAGTACCTTTTCCTGGAGTCATTCAAATTCTCATTGAAATATGCAACATGCCTGTTTTCTTGACTCAATACTGCTCCAATGGTTGTACCGATGGCATCAAACCTAACTTGGAAAAGATGATTGAAGGCAGGTAGCTTCAACACCTATTTCTCAGTGATCTTTTTCTTCAAGTGATCCAAACGGAAATTCACCCATGGTAATGTAACTAAAACTCTCCCATGGTATTTTCCCACCCATAATATTTACCCATGGTACCAAAAATTTCTACTTGCATTATGGACTTAAATGTATATATTGTTTATTATTTAACTTAATATGTTCAAGATCTATATAAACACAAAACTAAATAAAATTACTCATCAAGACCACTAAATATGCTACTTTTATGGAGAGCATTAGTTGTTCAACTTATCTCTCAAACCATGCTAAATGCATAAAATAGTGTGTTATTAGAGCATAATCCCTAATGCCTACATTTGAAAATAATAAAGATTATGATATATTCTATCTAGTTTTCTTTAAAATCCCACCCTATTTAAAAAATGGTATTCCAAACATTAATGCTAGAAAGGATGTGTCTCCTTGACCTTAGACTTAGGATGAGGTAATGGGAAAGAAAGGATGTGTCTCCTTGACCTTGGACTTAGGATGAGGTAATGGGAAAGAGAGCTCTTAGGCATTCTCAAAATATTTGGAAAGTAATATAGATGTTGATAGAAACATGAAGAAGATACCAAAGAAAATGAAATTATTGTAAGTGTGATGCCAATTCTTATACTGACAAAAATAAACAATGCTCGTAAAACATAAATTCAAGTGATGTTCAAAGATTTACACTAAATATTTCACTATGCATAATTAAATAAAATCTTTAGTTCCCAATCTTTCAATATTTCAATAAATAAAATATTTGAATGTCCATATTAAATAACATGAATTTATATAAATTAAAAATAAAATAATTTAAATTTAAATTTTCTTATATTTTTATTTTCCATTATGAGAGAGATAATTAATTTATCTTATTCTTAATACAAAATTGATATATAAACATTTTTTATCTAATAATTTTATATTAATTAAAAATTAAAGTAATTTAAGTTAAAAATTTTCTTATATTTTACCTTCCTTTGTAAACAAATATGTAATTTATTTTATTGTTAATATAAAGTTGATATATTAACATTTAAAAAATATCATAACATTTTTTTAATGTAAATTATAACATAAGGGAAAAATTATTATATTTATAAAAATTATTTCTTTTACGTTAATTTTTTTAAATTTATTTTATAATTCAAATTAATATTTCGTTATTCAATTCAATTTTTGTTTATTTTGAAATGATAAATCTACAATTTAGTTGAAATTTGAATTATAAAACAAATATTTCGTTAATACGGAATTTTAGAAAATGCTGGTTGTGGTTTTAATTTAAATTATCCAAATTTATTGTAGTTTTTTCATCTACTCACTCCTAGTTTTTTATATGTCGGTAAATGGATTACTTGAGCTATTTATCAAGTGGTTACCAACTAATAAATTGTATATGAAAAATTGTCTTTTTCATTCCTCAATTTTTTTTAATATAATCCAAGTTTGTATTTCATGTATAATTTAAAAATAAATAAATTAATATATATTAATTTTAATTTCAAATGATTAAATTATTTGAGGTGTAATTTTTTAAAAGTAAAATACTTGAAAAAGGGTTTATGCTTCAAGAGAATTAATTTCTCTACGCTTTTAATCGACATGAGGACCATTAATCTCTCTAGGTTCTTAACATATATGAGGTTATTTGATGTATTAATTAATTGGTTACTAACAAATAATTTATACATGAATATATGCTATATATATATATATAAATATTGATTCATGTTAATCTCATATCTATCTCTATCAAGATTAAAGGGGCATCAAGTCTCTTGTGGTGAAAACTTATTTTAAAGTGAAAAGCTTTAAGAAAGGTTTACACCTCACGATGTTTAATCTCTCTTGACCCTTAATAGATCAAGATAGAGCTAAGCTAGGTCTTTCTCTCTCTCTCTCTCTCACACACACATGGGATTAAAAATAGTCTTTATTGGATTTTGGGACAAAATTGACTAAAAAATATTCTTGGAATAGGGTGAAAACTTATAATAGTTAAACTAGGTGAAATACATTAACTATACAAATATTTTTATTTTCACTTTTAAGAATTCATTAAAGTAATAATTATTAATGCATTATAGCATATTCAATTGTAAGAAGCACAATATTTTTTTTAACAGATTCAGGGATGTTATATTCATTCCAAAATAGAAGAAAGCAGGCTTCCCCAGTACATAAAGGTTGAAGCGATCAAGGGAGACAGAGAGATAAAAATCATTGATCCTTCCTTTCCAATTGTTACATTAACTTCAAAAGTTCCTAATTTACCTACTGCGTTTAACTTGAAACATCTAAAAAATTGCCGTAGAATCAGAATGCATTTACATAGCATAGCTAAATATGATTGAAAATATAAATCCAAGAGAAAGGAATAATTTTTGTTGATTCGAAAGGAGAGTCATAGTAAGCCATGAGCTGGTATTCCTGTTCATCTTTGTTGACTGCATTTTCCTTTGCCTTCTGGATTTTACTGCCATAGTCCAAAGTATTTGAGCATTCTCCCGAGTTTTTGGCAACTATCTCTTACAACACACATATTGCATTTTCCAAATGAGCACATCTGTTGTTGATTGCTTGAATTGTTTTCTATACTCATTGCGTTGATGATAGAGGTATGCGATATCTGTCTTGATTTTATCTTGATACGAAATATGCATGGATCGAATCTAGTCTAGAGAAACCTTGAGAGACTTATAGTGAGTACAAGTTTGACCCTTAGGAAAAAGAGCAATAGCATCCATGACGAATAAAGTAGGGGAACTGAGGGAGCTAAGGAGAACAAAGAGGGAAGGAACTGACATTGCAGGGGAAGAAGAGAGGAATTGCTCGTGCGAAGAGAGAGGGAAGCACGGGGAAATGAAGGTGGAGACATGAATAAATAGGAAGGGAGAGTCAAATGGGAAGCCTGATGGTCTAAGGAGGCATGATTACCAATTTGTTGAGAAGCTCCAATGGAAGATGAAATGGATCGAGGAGGGATTCATATCTGTTTTGTGATGGGAACTGTGGAAGGTGAGGAGATCGAAGAGATAAGGTTGCTGACCATGGAGCGTGGGTATGAGAGCTGAGAGAAGTCTTTTCTTAACAAGAGATAATCAAGCGAGAGAGGGGAGGGATGGGAGGAGTTAGGGGATGACTTTGGAGAATATTTTGTTATTGATTTTTACTTCTCCCTAAGGTTAGACGCAAGCATTATTTGTGTGCTTGTCAACCACCTTATTGTTCTCTCTTAAAACATGAAAGAAGGAAACATTTCCCAAAATTTTTAGCTGATGATGGATTATGGTAGTAATTTGATCGAAGTCAACATTTTTCGACTTTGTATTCTTAACCATTTTTTGAATAGGATTGAGGAGTCCCTAATGATGATTGGGTTCATATAATTTATGCTACTTAGGATATGGGATCCCAGTAGAAACCCATACACTTCCTCTTTATTGTTTGTTTCTATAACAAAACCCCACCCAAAGGAGATCACGCTTGCATTCTCATGATTGATGATGTAACCTCTAACACCTACTCTACCTGGGTTGAATTTTGAAGCTCCATAAAAAAATCCATAGTCTTTTTAGGGAATTTAACCATATCAAAAAATCCCTTTATTTCAGATGAATTTTCCAATCTTTAGGATTGCAGAGAATGATTTTCAGAGGGTTGCCCATGATTTGTGGCCTGTCCAAAACAAAACTGATCCAGATTTTCTCTTCATGTTGAAGGATACTCTTGTCCAATTTCTTGTCTCCTTTTGCAAAAAGAAATTAAGAAGCTAATCCCCATGTTTTGGCTAAATTTTTTTTGACTTTCGGTTTAATGTTCTGAACTATTTGTTTATTTCGGGCAAGACATATTTTCCAGCATAAAAATAAAGGGAGACTTCTCTAGAACCTCTTTATCAAATTCTTGTTTTTTAAATAATAAGGGTAGCTTACTCTCCAATTAGCATATAATTATGAGAGGGTGATATTAAAGTTGATATTGGCCTCAAGCGGGCAGATCAATGAGAGCCAACATTCTTCAAAAAAATTGCAGCTTAAGAAAAGATGTTGAATTGTTTCTTCCTCTTTTTGACATAGGGGACATCGTGTAGGAACATAGATGCATTTTTTCTTTAGATTTTATGCAATTAGGATCTTTCCTTTTAGCATAGTCCAAATAAAAATTTTGATTTTTGGAAGGTTCTCTGTTTTTCAAATTGATTTCCACAAAGGCCAATCCTGATGTCCATATTCTTCTTGAAGCTTCACATAACCTAATTTTACAGAGAAATCCCCTCCTGATGGGTTCCATTTGAATTTGTCTAGTTGGCCAAGGCTTATTGGAGCTGCTTCCTTGAGGTGTGAAAGGAGCAAATTCTATTGATTGTTAAGATCAGGAGGAAAGGCTGGGGGGGACCAACCTTCCCATGTGTTATCATGTTGGTTCCAGATTGAAATTTGGTCAAGAGAGTATATTCCTTTGTTTGTCATCCAAGTAATGAGAGGTTGTATGCCTCAAAGTTCAGATATAAGATAATTTCCCATGATACTATCTCTCCATAAGTTAATGCCTTGATCCCCACCCAGAATTCTGGATGTGTTTTCCTTTACAAGAGGCAAAGATTTTCTAAGAAGATTCCATATTTGCGAACATGGTCTAATGGGAATTTTTGCTGTTAGAAAATGCTGATGAGTGGATATTAAGTATTTTGCCTCCAAATTTTGTTTCCACTAGGAGGGCTCCCCTATGATGTATCTCCAAATTATCTTTGCTTTGAAAGTGATATTCATTACAACAGAAAGTCGAATGGAAATGCCACCATTCTCATATGAAGTTGTTACTTGTTTCCAATTTTTTAGATTGAATTTTTTGGTCTCTGGTTCCCCCCTTGCCATAAGAATTTTCTAATAATAAGTTCTATTTGCTTTTGTATTCCAGCAGGTGCTTGAATGATGGAAAATTGATAAAGTAGAAGAGTTGATAAGACTTATTTGATCAAAGTAACTCTCCTGGCTAGATTGAGCTAGAGCATTGCCCCAATTTTGAATATTTTCTTCATTTTATCTATGGAAGAAATCCAAATCTCTAACTTCAAAATGTATTTAGAAATTGGCAATCCCAAGTGTTTAAAGTGACCCCAGTTTGCTTTGAAAGGGACTCCTAGTATTTGAGAAATATGCTAAAGAGTTCTTGTAGGGGTATTCCATCCATAAATACTGTTTTTTAAATTGCTTAGGAGGCATCCAAAGACCTCCAAGAATATGTCCAAGATGTTTTTGAATCTTTTAACAACAATACATGAGGCTACCCCTAAGAATAAGGTGTCATCAATAAATTGTGAATGGTTAATGCACTTGACTCCTCTGCTAAAATAGAGATAGGTGATAGTGCCATCATGTCTGTTGTGCTCTAAGTTTCTTCTAAGAGATTATGTCATGATAATGTACAGGAATGGAGAGAGCAGACAACTTTGTCTTAAGCCTCTTGAACTTTGAAAAAAACCACCAGGTCTACCATTGATAAGAGGGGAAATCCAGGGCCCAATAATGCAGACTTATGAGAGCTACGAAATTTGAATCGAAGCCAAACTTATGAAGAACAATAGTTAGAACATAATGGTTGACTCGATCAAAGGCATTAGCCATGTCTAGTTTCAAGATGAAGCCTTTTTAATTTCTAGATAGACTGGAGTGAATGGCTTCTTGAACAAGCATAATATTATCGACAATTTTCCTATTCGATACAAAGCCTCCTTGATTTTTAGAAATCAAGTTGGGGAGGAGAGGCTTGAGCCGATTAGCTAGAACTTTGGAGATAATTTTATAGGAGGAGTTGCATAAGGATATGGGTCTAAAGGAAACCCTAGCAGCCACAGCTCTGCCCTCTGTAGCAGATGTACAGACCTGCACCTCTGCAACTTGTTAACTACTTTCCTGCACGGTGTAGCTGGAACTCCAATCATCGCGAGTCTGGTCGTTAGGTAAGTATGGAAAGTCCAGCGGGAGGGACGGGGTCCGTTCCTCCCCCACCCTCTTCATCACGGACGACGGATTACACAGCGTCTTCTATTCCCCTGTTCTCATCTGGAAAATCCATAGTACGAGTTCAGAGCCCTGTACGTGATCAAAGCCAGGAACAGAACAATGAAAACGTGGACATCCCAAGCGCTCATGACAAAAATGACACAGACCTGGATGCGTCACAACCAAAGGTGACGTCAACCACATGCATTCCAAAAGCTAAAGAAAGAATCAAAGTAGAGCTATCGAGTCATCGTATCAATGGAGAAATATAGTACCTGAAAGACCATGCACTGATTGGCAAGTTTCTGGGTTTCTGACCTACTGAGAAGGCCCTTCACGGGTGGATCGACTCAAAATGGAAGCCCAAAGGACAAGTCTCCCTGTTATTAGGTCCCAAAGGCTTCTTCACAGCTATTTTTCACTCCTTGGAGGACAAAACCAGAGTATTCGAAGGTGGCCCATACTTCTTCAACTCCTCGGGTCTTTTCCTTCGTGACTGGAAGCCCAGATTCAATCCAGATACGGAGGATCTCAGTCACGCTCCAGTCTGGATTCGCTTGTACTCCCTGCCCTCAGAATACTGGAAAGAAGAAACACTACATGACATTGGTAACAACATTGGCACCTTCATCAAAGTGGCAGAGGAAACCAAAAATCGAAGATTCACCTCCTACACCCGGATCTGCGTCCAAATGCAGCTCAAAAAAACTCTTGCAGACACGGTAAGTCTCTTCCATGATGATTTTGAGTGGCTTCAACCTTTAGATTATGAACACATTCCTTTTCGTTGTCGTAAATGCCATGAGCATGGTTATCTCTTTAGGGAATGCCCCTTGAATACTCAAATCCAAACCGATGTCAACGAAGCTACTAAAGATTCCGATGGCTTCACAAAAGTGACCTCCCACCGAAGGCATGCAAAAAAACAATCGGCTACCCCCTCCAACCCCAAAAAGACTGAATTCCAAAACCATTTCCAAATCCTCACCCCGCGTGAGACCTCTGTTAAGCCCTCGCAGGACTCTCAGGCTTCTCAAGCCCCTCCATCCTCCTCCAAGCATCCCATTCCCCAGGTGGATCCATCTGCCCCTTCGCCATCAAAGCTCCCTCCCTCCTTGGAAGAGAAAATTTCGGATTCAGCAGCGGATCTTCAACCCTCAGCCATGGACCTGGATGCGACCTTAGCTTTAAGCTTGCAAGAAGGCAGCTTAGACGATCCTCAGAACATCCCTATCAATATGGAGGAAGATCTAGAGACT
Source organism: Pinus taeda (assembly GCA_000404065.3). Classification (NCBI taxonomy): domain Eukaryota; kingdom Viridiplantae; phylum Streptophyta; class Pinopsida; order Pinales; family Pinaceae; genus Pinus; species Pinus taeda. Next base: position 25,612 of record APFE030109147.1, on the reverse strand, counting down.
GTGAGTCTAGATGGGTTGGATATCCTCAAACTTGAAGCAGCATGCAAGAAAAAAGAATACAACTCCATACCTCCCTGGGAAATAGATAGACTGGAAGGGATTCTCACCAAAGCGCAACACAATAAATGTCTAGGCATACAAGCAGGCAGTCCGTGGGATGGAAAGAAAAAACTAAAAGAAACAAAAAAAAGAGGACGCAAAACTGATCTACAACGAACCATCATTCTGGGCGAGATCTTAATGGAATCGGGGTGATTCCCAAAGTTGACGAAGTTCTACAAGCCCCAACACCATGGTTCCTCATGAAGCTCATCTCATGGAACATGAGAGGGCTCAATAGCCCCTCAAAACACAGAATGTTAAAAACCATGATTCAGTTAGAGAAACCGGCAATTGTTTTTCTACAGGAAACCAAAAGTACTAATGTCCTTCTTGAAAAAAATCCTCCGCAAAGCCTGGCCTGGTAGTCGATCTGTTTCAGTAGATGCGCTAGGAGCCTCAGGAGGACTTGCTATAGTCTGGAATCCGCAGACCCTCACTCTACAGGATTTTCATGCCTCGCGCAATTTTATTCAAGCCTCATTTCATATCCTAGGGACGGAGCTGCATGGTCTACTTACCAATACATATTTCCCGCAGGACTTGCATCAAAAATTAGAAGTGCTGGAAGCACTTACAGCACTCAACTCCACTAGACAGCACCCTCTCTGGATAAGTGGGGGCGACTACAATATCATCACCAATCTTAAGGAAAAAAAGGGAGGACAGATGAAATTAGAAGAGGACAGCATAGGCCTCAAAGAGTTCATACAAACAAACCAGCTCATTGATATACAGACTTCAAATGGCATGTTCACCTGGACAAACAAACGAAGGGGACCTCACCATATCGCGTCCAGATTAGATCGCTTCCTCATTTCAGATAACGCCATTTATATGGGCGGAGAGCTTCACGCTTCCATCCTACCCCAAGGAGGCTCTGATCATTGGCCCATCATGCTCCAATGGACAAGTCCAGGTAAACAATCCAATCCCCCTTTCACTTTGAGTCCTTCTGGTTCACTCATCCAGAATTCACAGAAATGGTGCAAGCTGTATGGAAGTCCTTCACTCCTCCTGCAGGGGCAAAAATGTATCAATTTCAACAGAAGCTCAGACACCTCAAGCAAGCAATCAAGGCCTGGAATAAATCAAAATTTGGTAACATTCTGGAAGCAAAGAAAAGTCTGGAGCAGAACATGTGCGCTCTTCAGCAAACAATCATAACAGAAGGAAGGACAGAAGAATTAGCAGACAAGGAGCACTCCCTTTGGATGGAACTAGAAGCCCGAAGACTACAGGAGGAACTCCTATGGAGGAAAAAATCTTGAATCAAATGGCTAAAAGAGGGCAAAAAGAATACAAAATTCTTTCACCGATCCACCATCCAACGCCGTATGCATAATAACATAGCCTTCATCAACAATAGTCAGGGAAACAAATTAGAAAAGCATGAAGATATTGAGAAGGAATTCAGAGATTACTTTCAGGAAGCACTCAAAGAGCAACCAGGAAGTCGCGAAGCTGCCATCAAATCGGTCACTCAGCATATCCCAAAGATAATCACTGACGATCAGAATCAAAATCTCCTAAAATAGGTCACCATGCAGGAGGTCGAAGAAGCTATGGCGCAACTCAAAGACGGTAAGGCACCTGGACCTGATGGTTTTACCTCTAATTTCTTTCATGAATTCTGGGATCTGATCAGCGCTGAAGTGTGGGACTTGGTGGAAGAATCTCGTTCCATGCACTGGGTCCTTCCCTCCCTCAATTCCACACTCATTGCTCTTGTCCCCAAAGGCGAAGAAGCTAGCACGCCTGATAAATTCTGGCCAATTGCCCTCTGTAATGTCATCTACAAGCTCATTTCAAAGGTTGTGGCCAATCGACTTAAACCTCTCCTCCCTCTGCTAATCCTTCCGGAACAAACAGGTTATGTTGAGGGTCGTCAGATTATGGATGGCATCATCTTGTCCAATGAAGTGATCCACTCTTTAAAAATTCTCAAAAAACCGGGCATGATAATGAAGCTTGATCTATCTAAAGCCTTTGACAAGCTCAGTTGGGAATATATCCAGCAAATGCTGCTAGCCTTTGGATTCAGTGCAACCTGGACTCGCTGGATCATGAACCTCATAACCTCCCCCTGTTTTTCGGTTCTCCTCAATGGCTCCCCGTCCATGCCCTTCCGTCCATCACGAGGCATTCGCCAAGGGGATCCCCTCTCCCCATTCATTTTCATTCTTATGGCAGAAGGACTCAGCCGCCTCCTCCTCCATGCTGTCTCCTGTAGTGCAGTCAAAGGCTTAGCACTTCATGGTCTTAATCCGTTATCTCATCAGAAATTCGTGGATGACACGATGCTTTTTGGTCATCCCTCTTCTCAAGAGGCTAAAGCCTTCAAATCCCTGCTCTCTCTTTTTTCTGAAGCCTCTAGAACCTCGATCAATGCCTCCAAATCCAAGCTCTTCTTCTTCAACACCCCTGTCTCCACTCAGCGTAATATTGCTCGTATTCTGGGCTTCTCTATTGCTGCACTGCCCTCCAAGTATTTGGGTGCTCCTCTCATGGCAACGGCTCTCAAGCACGCTTCATGGTGCACGCTTCTAGATAAATTGGAAGCGCGACTTTCATATTGGACCTACAGGTCGCTTAACATAGCCAGTCGGCTCACCCTGATCAAATCGGTCCTCCAAGCAATGCCTCTGTATCTTTTTTCCCTTCTAGCAGCCCCCAAATGGGTGCTCAAGGCCATCCGTAACCTACAACGGGGCTTTCTATGGGGCTCCAATGGACTCAACAGAAAATGGGACCTTGTCAAATGGGCGGAGGTATGTCAATCAAAATCCAATGGCGGATTAGGAATAAGGGACCCCATACAAAGTAACAGCACAATGGGAGCAAAAATATGGTGGAACTGGCTAGTAAAGCCGCACATCCCTTGGGAAAAGTTGTGGCAAGCTAAATACGCGCCCGGAAGTCAGTGGGATGAGCTCATCCAAATTAGTCCGAGCATTACAGGATCCATGATTTGGAACTCGGCTAAAATTCATTGCGCCTTTATACAAGCTTACCATTTTTGGGAGATACACTCAAGGACCTCAGCACGGTTCTGGGAGGACTCATGGCAGCAACTGCCAAAACTAGCCACGATCTTCCACAAACCGCACTGGCAGAACCATATGCAACAATCTAATATATCTAAAGTCTCTCAGTTTTGGCAGCAACAAGAAACACAAGATTTCCGAACTTGGAAACCAGCTAGCTCATGGCAGACAGATTGGCAAGGAGAGACCTACGTTGATATAGACCAGGAGCTACATCAAAGGAAAATTACTCCCTCTTCTCAGCAGGACAAACTGAGATGGGGCCACACCTCAAGAGGAATCTTCACCACCAAAGAGGCCTATACCATTCGCTATGAACACAACACTAATGAAAAGGATCAATTATGGAATCATATATGGTAGCCAAGATTATGGCCCAAGGTATCTGCCTTCCTATGGCTCCTAAGCAAACGCCGCATTCTCACCTGGGATAATCTTCAACGAAGAGGCTTCATAGGTCCCTCTCGATGCCCCAACTGCACCGCCCAGGAGGAAACCATCATTCACCTCATGGAGACGTGCCCACTCGCTGCTCAGCTATGGAATAGAGTCGACCAATGCAACAATGGAATAAGGGACAGGCAAGGGGACATAGCAAACATTCTTAGAACTTGGCCCAAGCAACCCTATCAAAGCCCCATTTTGAACTCATTATGGAACCTCATTCCAGGCTTTCTGTATTGGTCTTTATGGAAGGAAAGAAATAATAGGGTCTTCAACAACAGGAGCAGATCTGTAGAAATCCTTTGGCTACTCTTGAAGTATAATCTACAAGAAACGCTGGCGCTTAGAGCTTGGACAGAAAATGATTGGCCAACTTCACCTCGTGAAAGAAGCATCTGGAATTCCTGGAACCTCAACATCTCATATTCCTTGCAGGGTATTCACAGCAATCCTCCCAAGGTCACCTCCCCCTCCCAATGGTCCCCCCCCACAAGAGCTACTTTCAAACTTAACTTTGATGGTGCTGCTAAGGGAAACCCGAGTCCATCAGGGTATGGAGGAGTCATCAGAAACGCAGAAGGATCAGTGGAACACATCTATTATGGATCGACCAGAACAAATACCAACAACATGGCGAAGTTGGAAGGAATGTGGAAAGGAATTTGTGCGGTAGATCAACACAACTTCTATCCGTTGGAAGTGGAAAGAGATTCCCTAATTCTTATCAATGCAGCTACTAGAATCCAAGCAGGGACCTCGGCAGCAAAAATAGCCTCCAGCTGGAGACTCCTCAGCAGGCTAGAAACATTGGAAGGCAGGCTACGACGCCCTAACAGTATCATTTTCAAGCATGTTAGGCGAACTGCCAACAAAGTAGCAGATAGACTAGCAAACCAAGGGGTGAATCAGCATAGTCCTCATTACACAGGTACTCTCCATGATGCAGAGGATACACAACTTCAAAAGGATTGCCACTCTTTGGTGCTCCAGGATCTTCATCTCCTGGCTGTGGGTGCGAGCAATTGAAAGAGGTACGGGGGCGGGCTTCCCACTGGGCAAGTGGCAGCCCAGTCCCACCACCTGTACAAGCCCATTAAAGGCCTGCCACCCCTCTTGCCTCTCATTAAACTCGAGCAGTGTCATTCACCGCAGACAAGCCGCTCTTGCCATTCAACCTCGCGCGCGTTCTGCTACTCCATCCTCCGGGAAGTTGATGCAGGGCATAGGGTCGCACATGGCATGAAGTGCGACAACCAAGTATAATTACAGATCAATGGGGAAGGTAAGGCATTGTTTGTTGGTTGTTCTGGTTATCATTCGGCTCTGGGTTTCTTTGTTATGTGTTTTGCAGAATGGTAGGCGCTGAAAAGGGTCAAGCCGGCCCTTTGTTCATCCCTCCCTCGTTTCAGGGCTCACCTTTCACTGCTATTGGAGTTTCAAACCTTGGCTCGCAATCCTGTTAGCCCAGGTCCATTCTCGTGAATTTCCCCTGCAATTCCCCGTTTCTCCTTTTGCTCTTGGGCCTTCTTGTGCCATTCCGCCTTCAATTCCTAGGCCTCACCATAACCAGTCAATTACCAGCTTCCCGCGCCACCTCTCTGTCAATTCTGGTCTGCAATGCCTCGGGAGAGGCTTCGCCTCAGCAGCCGCCGTGGCGGGTCTCGTGGAGGGGCAAGGGGACGAGCCAACCCACCTAGCTCCTCCGATTCTTCGTCGGATGATGCTAGTAGTGCCCGGCAAAGATGAAGGAGAGGACGTGGGCGAGCTCGAGCCTATGTATGTGACCACTTCTCCCATCTCACAACCAGGTTCAGCTTCCCGTGCCTTCTGGACTCCGATACCTACTATGTATCTGTCAAAATTGAGAAATGCGAGAGTGTGGTCCCTCCGCCAGTTGCAGAGGAGCACAGGCCTCCTGCTACAGCCATGTGTCAACAAACCCTGCCTCTTGCCCAAAGTTTTTGTCAAGCAGTTCAGCCTCCTGCTCCAGGGTCAGGTCAGCGCAATCTGTCGGAGGCAACAACGGGTGCCGTGGCGGGTCCAAGCGCTCCAGCCGAAGACGATGCGCCCCACACTGACTCAAGCGAGCCAGACCAGTTTGGCTGTAGGGTGGTGGAAGAGCTGCCATCCACCTCTGTGGACGACTGAGCCAGTTTTCAGGACCATCGGGTGGAGGGTATGGCATAGTCATTTTGTTTATCTGGTTGGTCAAGATCTGTGTTTTTACAGCGCTCTCTCTCTTTGTAATGCTACCGCTTTGCTCAGCCCCTTGCAGGATAATCATAGTTCTTAAATGTGCTTCTGTTTGCGGTTACTGTGTCCGAATATATAGTCTGGGAATATGGTTTTTGAGTCTGTAATTGGGAATATGGTTTTTGAGTCTGTAATCGGGAATATGTCTGGGTTACTAGGTTCATCTTTTGACTGGATAGAGTTTTGTAGCAGCAGGCGAGTCTTCCAAACCTGGGGAATGACAAATGCCTAGCTGGATATGGGTTACAATGTGCAAAATCCATCTCTGTATGGTGGTGATATCTGAGGCATGCCTCATTGTAATTTTTTGAAGCTTTTTGTACTATAATAGAATTAGACTAATTTACAAAAAAAAAAAAGGATATGGGTCTAAAGTGATGAAAGGAGGGTGTCTTAGCTTCCTTAGGGATGAGGGCTAAATAAGTTGAGTTGGTATTGCTGTTTTTTTTTTAAAGAGCCATTAGGCCATCTTTAGAAGATCCTTTTTAATGAGCAACCAGAAGGAACAATAGAACGAAATGGAGAAACCATTAGGGCCTGGGGCTTTATCTGGTTGAAGATTTCAAATGGATAACTGTAATTCATCTTCTTCCACTTCTTTTGTGATAACAAATTTTTTCTCTTGTGAAATTAATTTAGGGATGTGTCTTGTGAAGTATTCATAGTTTTGATTCCCAAGATCTGCTGAGAGCAAAATTTTGAAGTGTTGATATGCTTCCCTTTTTATTTCTTCCTGTCCCTTTATTTCAACATTCCCTTCTCCTCTGATTGTATCTATGTGGTTTTTGATTATTATCATTTTAGTGGTGTTATGGAAGAATGCAATATTCTTATCACCGACATGAATTGATGCAGGAGCATCGGAGCACCCTTAATCAAAATCTAAATTCAAAGTTGTGAAAGAGGAGACATGGACAAAGATATGAAAGGGGTGTTAATTTCCATTAAATTTAGTTAAAATGATAAATTTATTCCCTCAAAGGTAAAATCCATATGTTTCTAGAAGATTTGATTTGTTCTCAAAATATGCCATGTAATTAAAAAGGAGTGATTCCAGGGGATTGTTAAGCGATTTCGGGAGGAAACAGTGGACCCTAGATGATCCACGCTATTGTAATCTCTTTTAAAAAGTAAAATCTATTCTTTGTGGAAAAAAGAAGCCAGCTATAATGTAGATCTACGAGTGGAGACCAAAACCTTGGAAGGCCCCAAAAATTTAATATCCGGCTTGTGATTTTAAATAAGAATCTGTGTATTTTTATGTATTCTGGATAGTTCTGGATCATGTGTTATAGTTGTGGGGTTTTAAATAAGATTCAGTTTTAAACATATTTTTTTTTGTTGTGAAGAAATGAAGATTGGGCATTCAGTTATATTTGTCATTGTTCGTTTGGGTGTGTTTGTTCGTGAGGCTCGATTCTAGATTTGCGTGAGGATTGTTTTAAGACAACAGTGTGGGTTGAGATCTTGTCACAAAAATCAAGCGAGAGATGGACGGTCAAGGAGTTATATCGTATTCAACCAAAGTCCTTCAATACAGATCGCACTCAGGTGGAAAGGTTTGGGAATTGCGATTTAAATACTGCGATCAGAGTGCACAATGGAAATTAATTCAATTTTTCATGGGCCATAACCCACAGGCCCACGAATTGTGTAAATATGCAGCTTTGCTGCATCATGAGTCCGCAAGTTTCTGGACTTTAATCTTCAGGTCTCTTCCTCATTTCTATTGTTCTTATAAATTTCCCAATGTAGTTCTTTTTCTTTCAGTTGATTTTCTTTTATTACTTCTCCTTCCTCCATGATCTTCTGAACATTTTCAAGCTCCCTTTTCAGCTCTACTATCTTTTGCTGAGTTTCTTTATAATGTAATCGAGCCCAATCTTTTAGAGTTTTTTTTGACATTTTTTAGCTTTGATTTCCAAACAAAATTTGGGGAGCCATTAATGCTTTGATTCCATGGTGTGGAGACTAGAGTTTTAAATTCTTCAAAATTTGTCCAGAGGGGATTATAATGAAAGGGAAGAGGTCATAAGTTTTAACTTTCCATAAATTTTATGGAAATTGCCTTGTGTTCCAAAGTTGCTGAAGGGATGATCTTTGAAATCAGAGAGTTATAGTTTGAGATGATGTTGTCATGGATTAAAAATATGTCCAACCTCTCTTTGATATTACCCAGACCTAGCCTTTTGTTGCTCCAAGTGTATTTACCATTTTTGGGTAGAATGTCCATTAGATTATGAGTTTCTATGATGTTCTTGAGCTTATCTCTGAAAGGATTTACTTGAAAGTTGCCACCTTGTTTTTCGTCTGCATTCAATATCAGGTTAAGGTCTCCTCCAATTATGAAATTTTTATTGGTTTCGAGGCTTAAGTAGTCAACCAAGGAATTCTAAGAGTGCTCCTTGTCTCTAAAATGAGAGGGAGCATAAGTATTGAAGATACATATTTGATAGTTGGAGATCTTATTTTCTAAATTCAGTCTTCATCCAATGCATCTCTTTATACTGACATATAAGTTCCCATGAGGCCTGTTTCCATATTGTACAAGTACCAACTGATGCACCTGTTTCTTTTATAGCTGTTCCTTCATAATTTTTGTTTTTTGGATTATCTGATTCATTTCTTGTTCAAAGGACTTGGTATCCTCTATTAGGAAGAAGTCTAGACATTCAAATTTGATAAGATATTTTTGTATATTGACTTTCAAGGGATGTCTGAGTCCTCTACAATTCCAGGAGACCATATACATTATTTACTATGAGATGGAGCAGAGAGACCTTTCCCTCTCACTGTCTGATTTGTTTTTTCTTTGTTTCCAATGCTGTTTTCAATGTATGTTTCCATTGGTTGCTGGGTACCCATGGCTATTTCCTTTATTGCTGCTTCATCCCTGATTTCCTTATTGGTTTTCCTTCTGGGCTTCTTATGGATGTCAGATGGGAAGATAGATTCCTTGGATTGATTTATAGTCAGGATTCTTTCGAAGGGAGGAGGAAGGGGGCTAAGGGGGAGGCCAGGGGAAGAAGGATGTGGGAGGAGGGAGGGTGGAGGGGATAAGGAGGATGAGAGACTAGAGATTTGAGGGAGAGAGAGGGAGCACCTTCTATAATAGGGAGAGGATTGAGAGAGATATAGAAAGGCAAAAAAATTGGAGTCAAAAAAAAAAAAACACTCCGAAAAGGAAAAAAAAATATTTATTATTATTTAATATAATTTTTATTTCTAATAATTCAATTTTAAAAAATTAAAAATTAATTTTTAATTTTGTTTAATATTTATTTTTTTCAAAATACTTTATTAAAAAAACACCACTCCATAATTATCTATCTATCATGAAGTAATTAATAAAACAACACTCTAGCATTATGTAAAATTGTCACGAATACTTCTTATTTGACTCGAATGGGATTAGATCTAAAAATTTCACCTATTAATTATGTATCTTAATATTTTGATTATTTTCTTAACAGCTTAATACTTTAAGCCACAACGTGTTAAAACATATTAATATCACCCCTTCTTTTATTTAAAATTTTCCACTTTTTGCAACCTATACATTCAAAGAAGAGAACAATGAAGAACCATTGCGAAATAAAACGTGAGAATGATTATGCAAATCTTTAGATTTGAGAGCGCAATCGGCTTCTTCTACCTATAAACCTCTGATTAGCTAGTCAGGAATTTGTGATACGTAACTTAAATGTTTGCACATTGAATGTATAGTTTCTTTTAAAAAAAAAAAAATATCAATCACTTTTTTCCTTCCAAATTTTTTATTCGAGATTAAATAAATAAATAAAAATATAAAAAATAAATAAACAAATATTACCACAAAATATCAAATTTTAAGTTTAATTATAATGAGTTTAAATATTAACATTTTAAATAATTTTCACAATTTTAATTTATTATAAGTAATTATTAAATAAATATTAAAAATTAATCTAAAAAAATATTTTAGAATATTTGTTGTAGTATTCTCATATTAAAGATTAAGATTTATTTTTAATTTAGTTATGTTGTTCTAATTAATTTAACTCGAAATAATTAATTAAAAAATGTCATATCAATACATGTTATATTGGACATATGGTATTGATAAGACATAATATTGACCCATAGTATTATTACAAAAACTATTTACAAATTAAAAGTTTCCATAATAAAATGGGATTAATCTTCATAATTAAGAATATTATTAGATTTTTTTTAAAATATACATACATTAATTCTTTTT